>MJUU01040660.1:0-11808 GCA_002080025.1 Modiolus philippinarum
TATAGCAAAACTTGGTAGTGATATAACGCAATGTAAAAATGGGAATTTTGTTAATAGAAAATTTCAGAAAGATATTAAGCTATATATCATAGAGCACATCAGGGATGGGGTCGATTACTTTTAAATGTAACTGAATACATTACAATTACTTTGCTTTGAAAATGTAATCAATTACATTACAATTACAGCATTTTTCATGTGTAATTGATTACAGTACATTCCTTTCTGCAGCTGTAATCATGATTACAAGTGAATACTTATGAATACATATGCCTTTGAAAGATACCAGTGCCTGTTGAAACAGAGATCATTCCTTAAACATACATTTACTCTTTCCATACAAAGGTCAGTTGCTGCCACAAGCTTAACTGAATTTTATATTCAAATTTTGATAAGTAGATCAAAATTATTTGGTAACAAATGCTTCATGCTAAGCATTCTATATTTTGAGTTTAGTTCTTCAACTAATGCCAAATACTTGTTTTTTTACAATAATATCGCAGTGGTCATAATATGTAATTTTTGGTTAATTGATGTTTTTTTCATGGTTGATACAACAGTATTTTCATAAAAGACTTGTTTATAGCTGTGTCTTTTCTGACTTGCAAATGATATATAACTCACTGTTTCTTTATTAAAAAATAAAACTTGATTAAAAAATTGTTTTGACATTGTTATTAAAATCTTGCAATTGTATATCCAGTATTTTCTACTAATTAGTATTAACAATTTATTTTTTTTGTTTATTTAGTTGACATCTACATGTTTTTATGACAATTATTAGCTTGTCATTTTTATGACCTAGAGATTTGTAAATGATTGTCTTAATTAAATTGATTAAAAGAGATAAACAATTATTGAAGGAATACAAGTTAATGTTATTTCTTTTAAAGACACCAAATTAAATATTTGAAAGTAAATATTATAATTATGTGCATCTCAAGCCTTTACGAGTATCTTCCCTTTCAAACTTAAAATGATTAAAATTTCAAGGAGGATGTAACTCATTTTCAACTGGAAATAGTTGAGTTCTGACTGTTTGTCATTTGAAAGTCTTATTGATATTTATATAATTTTAAATTAGAGAAAAACTTATGTAGTTAAATAATAAAACTTCTTTCAATTCATATGATACATGTAGTAAGTATACACGTTTGACATGTATGACATGGAAAATATATCCTGTACATTTGATATAAGTTACAATCACTGCCTAAGTAATTATAAAGTAATCAAAATGTAATCATGATTACTCACATTTTTAAGCTGTAATTGATTACATTACAATTACAAGTGATCTAAAAAGAGCTTGATTACAGATTACACATGATTACTGAAGAAAATGTAGTCGATTACAGCTGATTACGATTAACGATTACGATTACCCCAAGCCTGGAGCACATGCATATACTTCATTTGTAGCATGCAAACATCGGTAGTAATATCTATTTCAATACTTGTATAGCAAACCTTGCTAATGATATATGATTACTTCTTTTGATATGTATAGCATATAAATATATATTTAGTACATGCAAAGCAATCAGATAATCCGTTTGAATCAGAAATATTTGCATAAAAACATTTGGTGAGAACTATGGAACTAAGATTTTGTTTGCCAGTCATTAAAAGCCAGTCATAAAGAATATTGTGAAACTATTCATGTTCTGAGTGACATAAATCTCACGTGGATGGAAAATGTTAAATCCCGTTCATTTTGTCAAATAGATTGTCCCAAAACATTTGATTTTTTCCACAATTTATTCAACGCTTCCTTAGGATAAACTTTATTCACAAATCAAAGGTATTAATCAAAAGGGGTTTAACAAGTTTGAAGTGAGCTGATCAAAGTACTTATTAGTTAGAGCAGCTCGGTGCAGGACATGTAAAAAATTGACTTAAAATTGACGAACAAAGTCCCATAACTCTTGCAAGAAAAATCGAAATTTCACGAAAAAGTATACAGATCGTGAGGACATCATATCAAATACCTCTACTAAGTTAGAAGTGAATTGGCCAAAGGGTCGTCAAGTTAGAAGGCGACATGTAACAAATTGCCTTAAAATTGACGAATAAAGTCCCATAACTCTTGCAAGAAAAATCGAAGTTTTCGGAAAAAGTATACAGATCGTGAGGCTATCAAACCCAATGTCTCTACACAGTTTGAAGTGACAGCAAAGGATTGTCAACTTAGAGCGCGACATGTAATAAATTGCCTTAAAATTGACGAATAAAGTCCTATAACTCTTGCAAGAAAAATTGAAATTTCCCGAAAAAGTATACAGATCGTGAGGCCATCATACCCAATACCTCTACAAAGTTTGAAGTGAATTGGTCAAAGGGTTGTGAAGTTAGAGCACGACATATGAAACGGACGGACAGACGGACGGACGGACAATCGGTCAATCTGTTATACCATAATAAGTCCGTCATTAGACGGCGTATAATAACTTTAAAAAGTAAAAGTATATTACGATGGAAAGCTCTGAAAAGCTAAAAAAAAGGGATGCTCAGTCCATCAGTGTCACTTATAGATACATTGACGATGTTTTCTCCATCAATAACACATCTTGTGCTAAATGGATCCCATCAATATATCCTCTAGAATTGGAGACAAAGGAAACCGCTAGATCTACATGTTTTGGACTTAAATCTCGAATTTGACGGATATGGTCATCTAAGTAATAAATTTCCGACCAAAGGGTATTTTAATTTTAAAATTATCGATTTCCCTTCAATGAATAATAATATTCCAACTTCTGCTTACGGAGTGTGGGTTTCACATTTGATTCGTTACGCTAGACCTAGCACCATATATGCAAACTTTCTCATTAGACCTAGTAACCCAAGTTACCCTTTATTAACCAAGGCTTCAAACAATTCCGTCTAATACGATCAATGAAAAAAAAAGTTTCTTAATAGATAAAAAAATGAAGCGTCGGTCTAACTGTGATTCAAGATTAATTTTTTATACTTAGAACTGGGATGAAAATTTCTTTTGACTTTCAATATCAATAGCTGTTGAGTTGCTACCACAATTGAAGTGGAAGTTTGGTGCGGAATAAATTCGGTTTAACCCATCAGTTTTTTAGAATGGTTATACCAAGTCAGGATCATTTTGGATGACAATTTTGCCCGTTAGTTTAGAACCTGCTTCGTCTTTTTGCCCTTTGGACTTCGGCTTTATGACAATTCTTTTCGGCAATTTTGACATAACCCTCATTTGCTTTATCAACAGCAGACTGGCTCTTCACAGACAGGAATCGTTATCATGTGGGGATTGACCATAATGTATTTTTTTTTCACAGAGAGAGAACTGATAATTTTATTCGAGATTTTGTTGCAGTTATCTCTTGCAGCTCATTAGAAGATTAAGGTAGTTCGGGTGACTAAAAACAAAACGATAGATTTTTCTTATTTTTCTGTGAATGAAAGCTTATTACATGCACTTTAAAATTTTAGTAAAAAATCAATAGGTCACCGAACTCGTTTTTCCGGGATAAGCTTCCGAAAATAGCAAGATTTCTAGCTTTTTAATATAGTCTATATAGGGAGAAAATACTATGTTATAATTTTTTATATGAATAAAACGATAGATTTTGTTGAAAATGTAGTATAAGCTGTGTTAAAGAAATAACTTTGGAAATATGAAATAAAAAAATGGGGTCACCGATCATATTTTTGAAAAAAATCATGAAAATGTGATTTTCCCCTTATTATTTCTTTAGAATTATCTCCCCTTAATAAAATTAGAGTTTTTCAAAAATGTGATATATTTTGCACACTTGCAGTATAAATGTTGCTTATTTCTTTTTCTTTATTTTCAATGAACTATTCAAAATCATTTTACAACATTTTAATGGTAAATTCCAATTTTCATCACATGCGCAAGATGGATGCGCAGTTTTAGACACCCGAACCACCTTAAACGATACGGTCAGTTCAAATCTTTTTAACATTGAAAAAAAAAGAAATAAATTTGGAGCGAGACATATCAAGTCAGCTCAAGTTTATAAATGGTGACCAATGTAGTCAAAACGAATTTTGATAAAAAGTTTTGCAGAGTAGAGTGACACTGTTTTATCAATTCAGGCACGCTTTAAGGAGGTAGCGTGAGGGGTGTCCGTCCCCCTCCCCAAAAACCGGAACAATTAATTTTCTGAATACTGTAGCATTTAAGGCTAAATTTTTTTGCACCTCGTTCCGCTCGCCTTTTTTTCAATTTCGTCCCCTTAATTCCAGATCATAGATCCTTGCCTATAAAAGGTCTTGAAAATATCGTCCTGTGAATTGGACTAAGCTCATTATTGAAGGCTGTAGGAGTAACATGCTTTTTCACTTTACACAATTATGTAGTTGTATAATTACTTTGAGAGTGCATTTTGTTTCCATTTAGGATTACATTTTCTTTGTTTGGAGTTGAACTATAAATCTGAAGTAAGTAAATAAAAGAAAGTACTATTTCAAAATATAAGAATATTATGAGAATTAAATGTGTATATTGCATAAACTAAAAACTTCGACTTCGGTGCATATTGATTACAAAGATTCTGATTTTTATACCCCGCCACACGAAGTGGCGAGGTATTATGTGATACACTCAGTCGTGGGTCCGTCCGTCCGTCCGTCCGTCTGTCCGTCCGTCTATCCGTCCGTCCGTCCTTCCCCCGAAGGTTTCCGACTGATAACTTGTAAACGCAATAACACAAGGTCTTCAAACTTAGTATGCAAGTTGTTTACCACAAAACTCAGGTCAAGTTCGATTTTAGGTTCAGAGGTCCAAGGGGTTCTGGAGTTATGCCCCTTGAAACTTTGAAATTTTGCGAATTTTAGGGTTTCCGACTGATAACTTTTGAACGAAATAACACAGGGTCTTCAAACTAAGTATGTAAGTTGTTTACTACACAACTCAGGTCAAGTTTGATTTTGGGTTCAAAGGTCCAAGGGGTTCTGGAGTTATGGCCCTTGAAACCTTGAAATTTTGCGAATTTTAGGGTTTCCGACTGATAAGTTGTGAACGAAATAACTCAAGGTCTTCAAACTTAGTATGTGAGTTGTTAACCACACAACTCAAGTCAAGTGTGATTTTGGGTTCCGAGGTCCAAGGGGTTCTGGAGTTATGCCCCTTTAAACTTTGAAATTTTGCGAATTTTAGGATTTCCGACTGATAACTTGTGAACAAAATAACACAAGGTCTTCAACTTGGTGTGTTAATTGTTTACCACATAACTCAGGTCAAGTTTGGTTTTGGGTTCCGAGGTCCAAGGGGTTCTTGGGTTATGCCCTTGAAACTTCGAAATTTTGCAAATTTTAGGGTTTTGTACTCATAACTTGTGAATGAAATAACATACTGTCTTCAAACATGGTTTGTAAATTGTTTACCACAAAACACAGGCAAAGTATAATTTTGGGTTCAGCGGTACACATTGTTGTGGAGTTATGCTCCTTTTAACTTAGAAATTTTGTGAAACGTGGCGGGGTATCATGTTATCCACCATTACTATTTTTTTCTGTTTTCGTTCTAGATTTTGTTCTCGGATTTCATTATAAAAATATGTGGGAACGACTCCTCAAAAATACAATATAAATATCCCTTTCATATACAACACGTCTTTCTGATGTTTTCCTTAAATTATTATTTTATAATAATTTTGAATTCAAAACTGTATCAACTTTAAACAAGTGCTAACAATTTAGCTTAAGAGTTAGTAACTGTATATCTTAGAATGTCTAACGTTTCAGAAAATTGGCATATCGCTTAACCGCAACAAAATATATTACATAATCACTTCTCTGTGCTCTTTAATCGCAAATAAAAGGTATTTGTTCTTTTTTTTTATATCTTATTTAACAGTCTAGTTTTCTCTTTTCATTGAAAGTCGGAAACAACAGTGACGATATTTTAAACCTAATGACTTCAAATGAACGGCTAGTGCCTAAGACCAGTGTAATTAGAAAACCACAAAAACTTAGTCAAGATAACATGTTTATCGATAAAAATAATAACAAAACAAACTTAGAAACAAAACAAAACTTATCATAACGATCTTCTGTCTATACGTTGTTGTAGCCATTTCCCTACCTAAAAACAAAACACGAAATTAATCGGTTTATTCAGTAATAATTTGAAGAAAAAAACAAATAAAGTAAGGACTAATGCTATTTAAGGCTGTATATTCGTTGAATACAAGCCAAAAACACGAGTTACATATATGTATCAAGGATAACTCATTTATACGAGGACGGCAAACGCAATTCTCATGAATATTTATAAGTCAATTGTTTACACAATTAGATGTGAAGTTGATGAGCACAGGCTTGAAATTATTGATCTGTTTTACAATTTCGTTTGATAACTTTGAAGACCAGTGTAATTAGAAAACCACAAAAATTAAGTCAAGATAACATGTTTATCGATACAAATACTAACAAAACAAACTTAGAAACAAAACAAATCTTCTATACGTTGTTGTAGCCATTTCCTTTCCTAAAAACAAAACACACAAAATTAATTCGGTTTATTCAGTAATAATTTGAAAAAAATACAAATGAAGTAAGGGCTAATGCTTTTTAAGTCTGTATATTCGTTGAATACAAGCCAAAAAAGAATGTTTAATTCATTGTTATTTCTAATAATAAACAAATCGAATAATTATGCAGAGACTCACTCTTTACTTTTCTTTTCCTTAATAAACGTTCTTCCAAAAGTCCAATTCCGGAACGTTCCGGGTATTAGAATGGCGGGTCAAAGAGGTCAAACGGGGTAAAAATGGCGTCCCGCTGTATGAGGGCAAAGGGAATAAATTCTTCCATCAACATATGAAAGGTGTTTATGATTGGAAAAAGGCCGAACTTGTCATAAATCAACATTTTATACCAGGCGGGTCATTTCCATTTTTTCATTTAATCTGCACTGATGAGACATAAGTTGTCGAAATGCGCATATGCAGAATGTAAATTTACAGTGACTTCGGTATTTAGTTATTTCCAACCAGGTCAAGAAAATAAATAGGAGAATTCCTAGATTACGCTCAACTGATGTCAGGTACCAGTTTCCAGTAGATTCGGGGTAAGATGTCGACAATTACCCAAAAATTTGAAAGTTGAATATCGTCTATTAAACATTGTCTCTTGAAAGGCAAATATATGTCAACGTTGTTGTCGTCTGGATTGAAATAAACAAGGACAAAATGTAGCAAAAGCGACTAACACTGTATGCAAATATGCAATAAGATTAAATTTTCATTTTACCCTGATCAAAAATCTTGTAATTATGCAATAACTTTTATATATTATACCATAAATTATGACTTAATATTCAAACATTAGTTTAATTTCTTAAATAATAATGGTTATAATTTTGTAATAACTAAGTTATGTAGATATCCTTAAAATTTATCGTTTGATTTTTTTTTTTAATTTATAAATCAAATCAGAAGGTTATCAGCAATTTTGTTTTTATTTGACGACGTACGTTTTATATAAAGATATTAAATTTCAAAGCAAATTACTTATGGACTGAAACATGCCACAACTGCCCCCCTTTCCGCCATGGAATTTGAATGCGCACTGGAGGAGAAAAAAAATCCGAATGTTGAAAAATCCGAAGTACTGTCAGGTATATTACTGAGAGCTGGTATGAAACTATTACTTCATGGTGAATGAAAGGATATGGAGTAAATACACACGAGACAAAGTCTCTACAAATACATGGTAAAAACAAGCAAATAAACAACGCTTTAATTGTTCTTCATCTTGAAGTTACCATGAGGCTTTCAACAATTAGCTTTGCTCATACCTCATAGTAAGTTGAAGCACCGGTTTGAGCAGAATTCTTAGCTGATTGCGAACAACGCTACATCCCTGTCTTTTCTGGTCATGGATGTGGGATTGTCAACAAACATTTATTAAACTGGCAAAGCACTCTTACAATCTTCGTCATCCGTTGCCCGACAAAAGCAATAGTGTATTTAGCTAGTGGACGATTACAACATATAGACAAACACGGGGCATTATAAAAAAGTTAGTTGTGGGCATTTTAAACAGGTGGAAATATATTTATGGAAATACTGATCGAAGAAAGTGTATTCATTGACAAACCCTCGTCCAGTTATTACATGTACTGCATTTAACTTTATAGCGAATAAACATGGACAAATTACAGTAAATATTTTAAATTGTAAATATTTAGCTACCATCGTTTTTTTATTCGTTTTTTAGCTCACCTGGCTATGCCAGGGTGAGCTATTGCCATTACTTGGCGTCCGTCGTCCGTCGTCCGTCCGTCGTTAGCTCACTTTCAAAAATCTTCTTTCCTGAAACCACTGGGTCAAATGTAATCCAACTTTAAGTGAAACATCAGTAAGGTATCTAGTTTCAGATTTCTTATTTTGTATATCTTAGGTCAAACAACCTTGCTGCCGTTACTAAAAATAGAACATAGGGGTAAATTACAGTGTTTGGCAAATAACTCAAAAACCGTTACAGATATAAAAAATCTGACGAGATAAAAATCATCGGCATTAGAAGATATACCCATGCTGGAATTTTGAAGGAAATCTAATACCCGTCTAAGAGTTAAAATTTTCAAAATTTTGATGTTTTTTATTTTTCATTAAAAAAACTATAACAGATAGGGGTTAAGTTTAAACTGCAAAAATGTTCAGCATGTTAAGATGGATATTTTGAAGAAAATCCAAGTACCTATATATGAGTTGTGGCCCTTTATTGGTCAATTTTTTCGTGATTTTTTACTTTTTGTCCTATATTTCAAAAACGCTTGGAGATAGTGGTCAAGTTTTAATTGCAAAAATGTTCAGCATGTTTAAGACTATATTTTATTCAACATGTTCAAGTTTTCTGACCGCTTCCAAGATGGCCACTGGCGGGGAACTTAGTTTACCCTTTGACCTAATGGGAAAATTCATACAAAGAACTTCTTCTTGAGAACCACTGAATGGATTTGAACCAAACTTGGCATGAATGATGCTTATGAGATGCTGACCAAGTGTTATTACTTTGGTGCCAATCTGTCATCTTACATGACTGACAGCATTGGACCCTATGGGTAATGCACACAAAGATCTTATGGAGAACTGCTGCATGGATTTAAATCAAACATGACATGAATGATGCCTGTCAGGTGCTGACCAAGTGTCACCAGCTGTGAACTCAATTTAACAAATATCTTCTTCTAGAGAACTGCTTGATAGATTTAATCCAAACTTTGCTTATGAGAAGCTGACCAAGTGTTGTTACTTCAGTGCTGATCCATCATCCAACATGGCTGCCAGCAATGAATTTTACCCTAAGGGGAAATTCATAGAAAGATATCATGGAAAATCATTGAATGGATTCAATTTAAACATTGCATAAATGAAACTTGTGAGATTTTGACCAAGCTTGTTACTTTGGTGCTGATCCGTCTTCCGACATGGACACCAGTAGCAAAACTTAGTTTAACATTTGACCCAGTGGGAAATGCATAAAAAGATCTTCTCCTCTGAAACTGCTTGAACAATTTCAGTAGTATTTTGATATGACAGTCCTTATGTGACCCTCTTCAAATGTTAAATAGCTGCAAGCAAGGAACGTAGATTAACATAGGCCCCTTAAGTTTGGAAACTGCATTCAAAAATCTTCTCTGAAACTGCTTGAACAATTTTTATTAAATTTTATTAAAAGTTTCTGATTTTTATGTACATACACCACCAAAGATGAACCATCAATTGGGAATAATAGTGCTGCAGGACCCAGGTGAGCGATACAGGCTCTTGAGAGCCTATTGTTGATGTATCTAATAGCTGTTTGAAATATATAGCAGGATTAAAGATTTTGATAAAAATTAACCCCACATAAGTAACTATGTCTTTATGTTACATTTCAAGACAGTATATGAGAATGTTTATTAAATCAAAATACACAAGACCAGGAAGACTTCCTCTATAGATCATATTTCTTTTGAAATTTTATTTCGAATGAGTTATAGTAAATATTATTATATACATATTAATACAAATCTATAATTGTTGACACGATTCACTTTCTTGAAAATAGCACAAAAAGCAGTTTTTTTTTTCTATTTTACACATGTCATGATGAATAAGCATTGTATAACCAAAACAAATATAAAGCGCGAAATGTTAATGTCAATGTTAAAAGGACATAACATCGAATGTTCTTTTTCTGCTTATCTTCCCCTAATATATCATTGTAATGTATCATATTTTTCTACACCTTTAATAGAAATTTGAACTCTCCTCACTTCTCTCCAAAACCTGAATAATTTTGTTCATACCAACAAATACGCCTTTTGCGTTATTCAAGTTAATGACATTTAATTTAGCTCACTCTTAATGCATTAAATATCCAATCTTTAATTCTTTGAAACCAAATTGTTCATGTCACTGGTTTCTTTCATCGCACGTCTTCCCCAATTTCAGCAGATATCAAGAGGGATATTAATGCAAATGTTACATTCGTAAAAATCACATGTACAAGTTAATACAAGAATAGATGGGTACATAACCTGCATTATTGGTATAGGAAAACTTAATTTATTTTGCTATCCAATGGTTGTAGTACTTTCATGGGCTGAATGTTCGGTTCAATGGAGTTTAAATAAGGGAACAAGAAAATATCTTGATAGGTACAAAACGTTTTAACTGTAAAGAATGTTAAGGGCTGGATCTTTTTTCCAGTACATACCGTTCCCAAGGTTGCACACCCTTTCTTCTCAAAGTTTTTTTTTTTTTTTTTTTTTTTTTTTTGGGGGGGGGGGGGGTGTCCTTAAGGAGTCTAAGCGTGACCTGTGATAAGTTTTTCTTTGAGTATTACAGGGGGAAAAATCCTATCAATAGCCAAGCCTGACACGTGTTGTCAAAGATTTTAAATAATTGAAAGGCAAATACCCATAATTTTGGAAGCATGACCCCCATTATCGTCAATCACTTTGCTCTTAAAATTTGGTATTACGATCATTTTATCACAATGGTTTACGGATACCTGTGGCTCTATCAATGCGATAGAACTAAGAATGATCCTTCACTTTAAGCCAATAAAAGCGTTGTTCCTTGAATGGTTCTACCATGTATTTGTAGATATTTTATATCATATGTGTAAGACTCAGATCAACGTCCGAACTCAAATCGATGTCCGATTCTCAGATCGACGTCCAATGACGTCATATACGTCCAGTTGAGTAAATTTCTCTAATCGGCGTCCAATTACATTCTCAGATCTATGTCAGATTTAAAATTCTCTGATTGGCGTGCACATTTTTTGTCAAATATATAAAAATGGTTCAATTGTATGAAAATTATCGCTATACATGTATCAGAAAACGGAATTGGATTTGTAATGAAATATTGAGCTTATTATATAGAAAGTCAGTGCAGGTGTTATTAAGTGTTCGTTAATTGCTGTTTTAGGTGTTGTGCTAGATATTGTCCCGATAATACAAGAAGAAATCTTTGTGCCTTTGTTCATTATTGAAACCATCTCAGCACCTAACATGTCTAATCGGGTCAACAGGAAGTAGTATGCCGACCAGTCAGAATATGCATGATAAAAATTCATATTTGCATCATCTGCAGTTGCATGAAGAAAAAAAAATTGACGAAAAATCCTCTATATATCGGGATTCAAGTATCAATATAAATTGACGATATTCCACTTTCAAATTTTTGGGTAATTGTCGACATCTTACCCCGAATCTACTGGAAACTGGTACCTGACGTCAGTTGAGCGTAATCTAGGAACTCTCCTATTTATTTTCTTGGCCTGAAATAAATTGGTTGGAAATGACCC
>MJUU01040661.1:11560-52242 GCA_002080025.1 Modiolus philippinarum
TTTCTAGCTAATAACTGTGTCTAGCTTCTTTTTATGTCCATCTAATTATTGTGTCAAGCTCTTTACTGTGTCCACATTCACTTTAAACTACTTTTGTTGAAATTTCAGTGGTCGACATGCTGCGGTCGTATCATGCTGCGCTTGGCGTAGCCCTTTATTGTGTATTTATTTTTAGCCATTCACCACACATAGGGGAGGGTTTGGATCCAAGAAAACGAGTTTAACCCCACCACAATTTTTGCGCCTGTCCCAAGTCAGGAATATGTTGGTCATTGGCTTGTCCTTGTCTTCTTATAAAATTTTAGTTTCTTGATATTTGGGTTATTGGATGTGGTTTGTTTCCATTGATTTATTCACTTTTTTTTACCTTTTCGGGGCCATTTAGGGCTTACTATATGGTGTGAGGTTCCTCACTGTGTTGAAGACCATATGGTGACCCCTAGATGTTTTGTTTTTGGTCGTTTTACCTGGATATGGGATGTTGTCTCCTTGACATTTACCCCATTTCCTTTCTTTTTCATAGGTAAAACTCTATAAATGGTATTATGCTAAGGATTACTATTTTGATACTGATCTAATAGTGAAATAAATAAATTTACTATTTTCAATTTTCTTTCAGCACCATTGCCATGTATTGTTGGTGACTGGTCAGCTTACAGTACAATGGATGCCACAGGAACTTCATACAGAGTAAGATATGTATTGAGACCTGCATTGAATGGTGGAAAGGAATGCGAAGATCTTATCCAACTCAGGAAATGTACTTATGTTTTTAATATTCCAGATTACTTTATGATATGAATTTAAAAATAGTTTTGTATAAATTTATAAGATTCATGATATTTTTAAAAAAGTAAGATTGGCTGTTGATCCACATACTGATTCCATGCCCAAATAGTTCCCTTAACACTCAGTCATGCATGAATGATCACACATAGTTCTTAGCCAATTGATATTTGACATGCAGTTGTATCTTCAGGAGTATTTACCATTTCCAAGCACAAATTGTAGATCTGACCTCTCAGTTATGCATGAACGATCAAGTTAATTTTTTATTGGCAAGTAGTTTTTACATCCTTTACCAGAGGTCCTAGCCAATCAATATTTACAATTGCATTTGAGTCTAAATCGTTTTTTTTTTTTTTTTTTGCAGCTTGGGATTGAATTATTTTTTGGGGGATTCATTATTTGAAAGTTATTTTTTCTGGATTCCAGGATCAGATCCACTTATATTGAGAATGATTGATTTTAATCTATTTGACATTGAATCCTTCGGTAAAATGTGTTAATTGCCAGAAGTTACAGACCAGTTAAAACACAACTTGATTATAACAGTCCATAGATTGTCATTTGTGTAATGGTTGCATCATTCTAGTTCAGGTTTGTGTAATGATTGTGTCATTCAAAACAGTACTTATTTAGAATGATCACTGATAGGGAAAAAGTTTAGTGTTTATGATCAGATCAGTTCAAAAGGACCACTTGAACAGTTTCATATTTGATCATTTACTTAAAACTGCATTAAATGAAATCTGGTCATAATATTTGTTTTGATTGTCCACTTACAAAACTGTTTGGCATGTCAATATCTGTTGCATATCAGGTCAACAGGGAGCATGATTTAACATTGAACCAATAAGGTGGTACGGGGGTCTAAAGTCTGTCAGATAGAATCTTCTGATATTTTCATCATATGCACTTTGTTATTAGAGCATACAAAAACTAGTATAAAAATTTGGGTAGCCGGCCATATAAGAATGAAATATGTCATGTAAAAATCAGCTATTTTTGTTGAAATAATAGGGGAAATTAGCAAATTTTAGCAAAATTTCAATTTATTTTAGTTATATCAGATAGAATTTTGTAAAATTTGGTGCATCATTAGCCAACAACTGTCCTTCAATTTCCATGAAAAATTTTGGGGTCACCTATGATATTTTTAAATAAATCGCGAAAAACTGATTTTTTCCTATTATTTCCACACAAATTATCTCCCCTTCATGGAACAGGAGTTCACTGAAAAGGTTCAATATTGTACATGGTTTCGTAATAAAAGTGGTATATTTCATCATATTAAACCATTTTGAGATATTGAAAAGGTTTCAGCAACATTCCCATAATGAATTCCATTTTTATGCCCCGCCTACGAAGTAGGAGGGGTATATAGTTTTCGGATATTGTCCGTCCGTATGTCCGTCCGTCCATCATGCTCAGGTTAAGGTTTAGGTTGAAGGTAGTTTACCTTGAAAAGGTATAATATCTTGATGAAACTTTGTATGCAATTAGACCATGACATGAACTGCAACATTTTGGAATAAAACGGATGCTGTGACCTCAGGGTCATTGGTCATTGACTTTGAATATCAGGAGTGAATATTTGATTTGCTACAGGTTAAGGTTTAGGTTGAAGGTAGTTTACCTTGAAGGAGGTATGATATCTTGATGAAACTTTGTATACAGATAGACCATGACATGAACTGCAACATTTTGGAATGAAACGGATGCTGTGACCTCAGGGTCATGGGTCATTGACTTTGAATATCAGGAGTGAATATATTGATATACTACAGGTTAAGGTTTAGGTTGAAGGAAGTTTTTCTTGAATGAGGTGTGATATCTTGATGAAACTTTGTATAATTATACATCATAACATGAATAGCATTGTTTTAGTGCTAAACAGATGCTGTGACTTCAAGGTCATGGTTCATTGGCTTTGAAGATTATGATTTAATTTTTGATACCGCTCATCGATTTAATTTTTGAAATTCTCCTTTGCATCTTTTATTGTCCTTTATGTTTAAACAGGCATTTTTGTAAATGAAATCTTTGATTCAAAATTTTGGTAAATTTCCTGAAACTCTCTAAGACCTTTAATTTTGGAAATTTTACCTAGCAACCACATATTTTTAATTCCTTTTTGTCAAAACACCAATTATCAAAAACTGAATTGCAAAAATCTTTGATTCCAATTTTGGTAAATTTCCTGAAACTTTCCAAGACCATTTAATTTTGGGAATTTTACCTAGCAACCATACATTTTTGAATTATTTTTGTCAAAACACCAATTTTCAATAACTGAATTGCAAAAATTTTTTATTCGTATTTTGGTAAATTTCCTGAAACTCTCTAAGACCTTTAATTTTGGAAATTTTACATAGCAACCATGCATTGTTTAATTTCTTTTTGTCAAAACACCAATTTCAAGAACTGAATTGCAACAATCTTTCATTCCGATTTTGGTAAATTTCCTGAAACTCTCCAAGACCATTTAATTTTGGAAATTTTACCTAGCAACCATAAATTTTTGAATTTCTTTTTGTCAAAACACAGATTTTCAATAACTGAATTGCAAAAATCTTTTATTCCAATTTTGGTTAATTTCCTGAAATCGTCAAAGAACACTTCACTTTTGAAATTCTACCTAGCAACAATGGTATATCAATTCTTCATTTAAAGTAGTCATTTTCCAAATATGGATTGCAAGTATTCTTGATTCCAACTTTGGAAAATTTCATGAAACTCTCTAAGACCATTTAGTTTTGGAAATTTTACCTAGCAACCATACATATTTGATGATTGCTAGGTAAAATTTCATGTTAGCCTCTAGATGTATAGATGATAAAATAAATGTCACTAATGGTCATTAATTATTTTTGATCAGTAGTGGGGCATAGTGTCCATTGACACAGATTCTCTTGTTTGTTACATGTGCAAGAATGATGCACAATTTTAAACTCCTGTACTACCTTAAGAAATTACTTTCGTTTTTTTTTTATCTCTCTCTGAAACCAGGGAACCATATTTACTTCATTTTAGCTGTTTAACAATGGTAACTCAATGATGCACTTTCAAAACTGCATATGAGGGTCTGTTTTCAAGATGACCACCAGTGAGGAAACATTACATGTCAAGATGACTGCAAGGGGTGAAATTTGTAGGGGACTGTTAAGAACTATTTTATGGGTGAGCGCTGTAGGCTGAAATGAGTCTCTTTACAATTTGAAAGTAACGGACCATTTTTTGTTTGCTTCAATGAAGTTGAGGGGGACTTTTGGAGTACCCCGGGCATCCTTGTCCACTTCCACATCTGCATCCACATCCACATCCATGTCCTCCTCCATGTCCACATGTCTTTATTTAGGTGTATATCTTAGTACATATGCAGGGTAGGGTCATCAAATTTTAGGTACATCTTGGGTTGACTCACAGCCTCCAAGATAAGTAAGTCTCTTGACCTATATTTTCCTTTTGAGTGGCTTGCATTTAAATTTTCATCCAAGTTCATATCTAAGTAACTATACATAGTATGATCATCTAACTGTGCATATGCATGCATCTGTTATGATACATCAGCATTCAGGCCAAATTTGGTCATATTGACCTACATTTTCCACATCAGTGACTTAAATTCAAGTTTAAGTCATAGTCCAATCTCTGTCACTATACATGGTAGGATCATCTAACCTTGCACCTGTATGCATCTGTGATGGTATGTCAGCATCCAGACAAAATTAGGTCACTTGGACCAATATTTTCCATTTGAGTGACTTTCATTCAAGTTTTCATCCAAGTTAAGATCTCGTGTAATGTACATGGCAGGATCATCTTGTGTGTGCATTCATCTGTGATGGTAGGTCAGCATCCAGATAAAATTAGTTCTCTTTAACCTACATATTATGGACATTAATATATACATCCGTGTTCATATCAGTAGCTGTACATTGTAGGTTCATGTAACCTTGCAATTGCATATGCATGCATTTTTAAATTTGCCTCAACGAAGTTGAGGGGGACTATTGGAGTACTGCTGGCGTCCGCATCCACATTTGAGTGTATATCTAAGTTAGTATGCAGGATAGGGTCATCAAACTTTGCATGCAGGTGCATCCTGGGTTGACTGACAGCCTCCAAGAAAATTAGGTATCTTTGATTTATATTTTCCGCTTGAGTGGCTTACATTCAAATTTACATCCGAGTTCATATCTCAGTGACTATACATATTGCAATCATCTAACTATGCATATGCATGTATCTCTTTTTGTAGGTCAGCATCCAGGCAAAGTTAGGTCACTTTGACCTATATTTTCTG
This sequence comes from Modiolus philippinarum, assembly GCA_002080025.1. Lineage (NCBI taxonomy): Eukaryota > Metazoa > Mollusca > Bivalvia > Mytilida > Modiolidae > Modiolus > Modiolus philippinarum. The sequence goes on from MJUU01040661.1 coordinate 16,650, forward strand.
CTTGAGTGACTCGCATTCAAGTTTACATCAGAGTTCAGATCTCAGTCATTGTACATGATAGGAACATCTCAACTTGCACATGCATGCATATCAGATGGTAGGTCAGCATCCAGGTAAAATCAGGTCATAAATGTATCTCTGATGGTTGGTCAGCATCTAGGCCAAATGAGGTCACTTTGACCTATATTTTCCACTTGACTGACTTAACATTCAAGTTTATATCCAAGTTCTGATCCACAGTAACTGCACATTGTAGGATTATCTAACCTTACATTTTAAGGTCAATATAAATAGGTCAGTATCCAGACAAAATTTGATTGCTATGACAGTGTGCCATAACTAGGTGAACTTTGTAATCAATGATTACCTATGTTTATGGTAGGTCAGCATCCATGCAAAACTGGGTTACTGTGGCAATGTGCCATAATAGGGCGAACTTTGTAATCATTGATTACCTATGTTTATGAAATATGTGATACTGTGAATTCATTTTTATTTGTTTGGTACCAATTTACAAGGTTTTTTGTTGGTGTCCCCAAACAACAAATGCAAATACTCAACAAACTATGATTTTCTTGTGCAAGTTTCAAACACAAGTGAATGAACATAATGAAGGACCTGATCTATGTAGGCCATAAATCACACACTTGTCCTGAGCCCCACACAACCTGATATATCCAAAAAAGGGTAGAAATACATTCTCTTGAACCTTTAATAGCAACAAATAAGTTCAAATGGCTTCCTTTTTTGTTTTTCAATTACACTAAAGTGTTGATTTCCAGTTAAGAAGTTTGGACAAGAACCATATCAATTAAGTTTTGATCAGATATTATTGATTAAACTTTTAAGTTTAATTATGTTCTACTGAAAAGTAAATGTTTATTTTGCAATCAATACAGGTGTCTATTTATAAAAAAATGATTCGAGCAAGGTTTTGTCAGATGATTACCTAATTACATAATTTTTACACATTACTATGAGTTGGTAATTACAGGTACAGTTCTAAATTTTGGTGTTTTGACTGCAATACTGATACCAAGCCATGAATTTTAGAATTTTTTTTTAATAAATTTTTTTTTTGGAACAAGTGGCAATCCACGAATTTACGTATACCAACCACAAAATGTCTTTTTTTCTCTACCCACGAAAACTGATACCCACGAAATTAAATGAATTCACAGTACAATGTATTTATCTGATGAGACACAAAAGGAAAAAAAAGCATTATTTCAATTTACTGCGGATAACCTCTGACTTTACCCATATATCGATTGGAGTAGCCCAAGGTAATTATTATACCCCTGTAAACAAAGTTTTTGGGGTATATAGGAATCACCCTGTCTGTCCGTCTGTCCGTCTGTCTGTCCACTTCTCATAAGCGCAAATCCTCTTAAACCACTTGAAGGATTTTGATGAAACTTTACACAAAGGAAGGACACTATATAGAGATGTGCATGAAGGAATATGATTATTGTCCGAAATCAGGAAGGGGAGATAATTCGACTTTGACTTTTTGTTGATTCCCTATGTATGGGTTTCCTTGTAAGCGCAACTCCTCTTAAACCAAATGGAGGATTTTGATGAAACTTTACACAAAGGAAGGACACTATATGGAGATGTGCATGAAGGAATATAATTATTGTCCAAAACCAGGGGAGATAATTCGACTTTGACTTTTTGTTGATTCCCTATATATGGGTTACCTCTTAAGCACAACTCCTCTTAAACGACTTGAAGAATTTTGATGAAACTTTACACAAAAGAAGAACACTATATGTAGATGTGCATGAAGGAATATGATTATTGTTTGAAATCAGGAAGGGGAGGTAATTCGACTTAGACTGTCATTGATTTCTCCTGCAATTATCTTTTTTTTCCATGAAAAATTTTTAAGCATAGATATTGTGAAGTCAAACTGTTGGAGAGACACTTTTGTCATTGTAATCCTCTTCAAAAGTTGTTTTCAAAGTGTTGTAATGAAATTTCTCTAATGCTTATGATTTTTGTGTAAAATGTCAAATAGGCTAAAAAAAAAGCTGAATTTCATATTTGTCTGATTTAGACAGAGTATTTTCATTGGAATCCTTGTGAAAAGTTCTTTATTGAATAATATATAATTGTGTCCATACTTGTATTGTGTCCACACTTGTAATGTGTCCACACCTGTATTTGTGTCCACACCAACTTAAATTTGCACTTAACATATCGATCCAGGGTTCAATGAGCGGGGGTATATTTGGCTGCCATTCGGCGACAGCTCTTGTTATCTATGTTTCCAGGTAAACTGTCTTGTTTAAAGGTCATTTGTTAGTAGAATTTGTCTGCACACTTTAGGAGCTTCATTTGCTAGGAGAAATCTATCAAACTGATTCAACTACTTCAAAGGGATTTAAATGATGAGAAAAGCTGGGGATAGTATCAGATTTTTTTCTATGGATTAAAAAACATTTCAAAAAATTATATTTTACTAAATATAGAACCTGACTGTATTTCTTTTCTTACTAGCAAAATTTGCAAAAACTTTGTGCCATCCCGAAAATATGAAGATTTAGGGAGCAATTTTGGAAGGGCTTATTTGCATTAAATTAATACCCAACCAGGCATTTTGCAGTCTAATTCCTTAGCGGATTTCCTTCTTTTTTTCAGATAAAATCAATGAAATTTCACCACTTTACTGTAATAAGCTAATACTTTTTGTTTCATGTAATTATAACATATCTAAAGTCAAAAAAAGGTTTGATACCACCCCAGGTATCACTTATTTGTATTATCAAGTTTTCTTTCTGTATCAATCAACTAATCACTTTGAAGTTATTTAATCAGTTTGATAGAATTTTGGTAGGTAATGAAACTGGTCAGCTGATATGGTGAGATGTTTTTTAAGAAGTGTTCAGTATGCATCAATTTACCTTCAGGGTTTGGAAACTAGTTTGCAGAGTTGCAATTCAATTATGGGTAAAGCTAGAGGTTATCCGCAGTAACACATAGTTTTTATTGTCCTTCACTAACCTTTTTCCAGACGTTTCGGCCTTAGGCCTTCATCAGTAAAAATCTATTCTTTCACTCTACATGGTGTACCTTCTGTTGTTCTCTCTATAAAAATGTTATGACTGTAGCTCTTGTTTACTATACTTGGATTTGTGACGTCATAATGTATATGACGTCACAAATAGGCTTTTGTGACGTCACAGTTAATCAAAGTGTCCTTAAGATAACTTGAGTCAATATAAATGCTAAATTAATTCACTTTTGATGTTTGCTCCAAAAGGCTTGAGTGTATTTAGTCTCTTTATCCTTTGCGCTTCAACTCTTTTTCTGTAGTATGATGACTTTTCATGGATTTGTTGTAAAGCTTGGATTTGAATGTGATATTTTTTCATGGTTAAGTCCATTAAAGTGTTGAGCAACTGCTTTATCCCTGTTGTGGTTAATATCTGCTAGATGTTCTTTCCCTCTTTCATATAATGTCCTTTCGGTCTCAACAACATAAATATATTTTTTAAACTGAAGGCAGTAAATTCCATACACTAAATTTTCCACTTGACAGCCATAGCAGTTTTCTTTAACATAAACGGTTTTGTTGTTTTCAACGGTTATTGTTTTATCAGATCTCATTATATTACATATCTCACAGTTTATACATCTTTTTTGTTTATTTCCCATTTCTTTGGAGCCCATGTACCATTATATCACAAAGATTTCAGTCTCTTCTAAATGCTACAATGGGAGGATCCTCAAATACTTCTTTCATCCTGTCACATTTGTGTAAAATGTCCATTCGAGTCTTTACTATTTCATGTTTATCCGGCAACAAGTCTGTATATGTAATCAGGAGGGGGACCCGTTCTGAATATGTTTTTTCTGTCTTCCTCTTCAAAAGATCTTTTCTAGAATGTTTATCTGCTCTCTGTAGCTGACTCTCAATGAATTTTCCGCTGTATCCCCTAATTCTTAATTGATTTTTAAGTTCCTTTCTATGTTTCAAATAGTCACTCTCTCGGCTGCAAATTCTTTTTAACCTCAGACCCAGTCCATAGGGAATAGCCTTTTTCACGTTGGATGGATGGCACGTTTTTGAATGCACATAAATGTGTTTATCTGTAGGTTTCACATATAAATCAGTCAATTTTTTCTTTACTCCATCTCAATTCAATTTTGATGTTTTCATTAATACTGTTTGCAAATTTATGAAATTCAATTAGACTGTCTAAGCCTTTTGTCCAAATACCAAATCCATCATCTATGAATCTTTTGTAAAAATAAGGTTTTTCTACAAAGTTGTTCAGTTCTCTATCCCATTCTCGCATATATGCACATGCAAAATTCCTGCCCAATTTTGATCCAATAGCTACTCCATCTTCCTGCAAAAAGTTCTTATTCAAGAGTGTGAAATTATTGCCCTCCAGTACCAGTTTTATCATTTCTATGACATCTTTAGTGGGTATCTCCTTGTTTTTTCTTGCATTCAATGCCTTTTCACATGCTATCAGTCCCTCTGCCTTCGGTATGGATGGATAAAGTTTGACGACATCAAAACAAAATAAAATACTGTCTTTGGGTAAAGTTTGTTTAATTGTTCTAAGTTTGTTTAAGAAATCTGTTGTATCACGGATATAGCTAGGGGTATTCACAACAAAAGTCTCTAGTTCTTTCTCTGCTACTTCTGCTAATTTCTCTGTTGCTGTTCCAATTCCATTAACAATGGTCCTATAAGGTACTTGTTTTTTGTGAATCTTTGGGTTTCCTTTGAGCTTTGCAGGGTGGGGATGCTTAGGTATAAGATATGATTTCATCCCATCAGAAATTTTTCCTTCATTATGCATACGATTCACCAAAGTTTTAATCTTTTTCATAATTTCAGCAGTCATGTCATTTTCTGTTTCAACGTCTGGAAAAAGGTTAGTGAAGGACAATAAATACAGTACTGTGAAAGTACTATTGTTCGTGGGGTTCCAATTTTCGTGGATTTCGTGGCTCACTTAAACCACGAAATTAAGTTCCCGACGAAATGCATTTTTCTTTGGAGTCTTAACACATAGAAATCGAAACCATGAATTTAAGAACTCACGAAATGGTGATATTTAAGAAAACCACGAAAATCGATGTCAACGAATAAAAGTACTTCCACAGTATATTCCCTTTTGGAATTTTTTGGAACAAGGACATAGTTTTTAATCAAATTTTGGGATATGGACATAGTCAGGAGATGTTTTTTAAGAAGTGTTCAGTATGCATCAATTTTTCTTCAGGGTTTGGAAACTAGTTTGCAGAGTTGCAATTCAATTATGGGTAAAGCTAGAGGTTATCCGCAGAAACACATAGTTTTTAATCAAATTTTGGGATATGGACATAGTCAGGTGGTATCTGTTTTTGGTGATGCAAGTAAAAAAGTTTTCACATGACTTAACAAATCAATATGCTGTAAAAAATATTTAAAATATGATATTTTATTTTTATACAGCACCACTGCCATGTATTGTTGGCGACTGGTCATCATACAGTACAATGGATGCCACAGGATCTTCATACAGAGTTAGATATGTATTGAGACCTGCATTGAATGGTGGAAAGGAATGTGAAGATCTTATCCAAATGAAGAAAAGTATATTATTTTATATTTCTTTTTTTTTTTTTTTTTTTGCTAATCTCAGAAGTTGATAAAATGTGTATGCGGGGATGAATGTCACACCCCTGGTTTTTGGCATCAGCCACATCAGCAAAAACTGTAATCTTGCTTGTGGAATGGAGACCTATGGAGATAGGATGTTGACATTTTGTATGTGACTTCCTTGTGATGAGTGCATTTTTATGGTACCATACTTGTAGACATTTTGACCTTGACCTTGCCCCTATATTTTTTTAGTTTTACATGAACATTAAATTCATTAGAGGAAAATATTTTATTCAGTAAGGTCATGGTTTAAAATTGTTCTTTGTCCATTAAAGCATACATGCTAAAATCAAAATTTTATTATTTTGAGTGAAGAAATATTTTAAACCACTCTATTTTTATCAAACAAGTACACTGTTTATTTTGGGAGAATTAATTATTTTTACCTGCTTTTGCCCTCAAGTAACTGAGCCAATACAAATACAGATACAGTTATATGGTCTTCAAGTTTATAATATCAAGGTTTTAAAAGAATTATATTTATTTATTAGTACATTGATCATATACATGTATCATTTTCAGCAAAAATATTGATAGGCCAGTGTGTCAATTTTTCAGATATAAATACCTAAAATTTTGGCGGGAAACCTATGTTCTCTAGACATTTCATTCACTTTGCATTAAGGCAACAAACCCTTCAAATGAAACTAAGGAATAATAAAACTTTCAGCAAATTTTATCATGAAAGATATATGCAAGTATTGTATTTTGAAAAGAAAAATGTGGTTCCGTATACAAAATGTTCTTATGCATCATGGTGGATATAATCAGAGTTCTTAAGGTCGGAGGTAATTTCAAAAACCCAAGGAGTGACCATCCTGAATTGTCTGGTATAGGAATAAAAGTAATTTTGGATTTGTTTATTGATATGTAAATGTGGTGGATTGTTTACAAACTGAATAAAAAAGAATTTTTTGTTAAGTTTGTATATTTCTTGAGAATTGATCAAACTCTTGTATATAGCCAGAGATTAGACGAAGTTGAAAATTTAGTGGTAAAAATTTTATTTATTTGTAAATTTAACTGAGTTTTTTTTCTGTTTTTTTAGCATCTGCCATTCAGGCTAATCATGAGATATAAGTCTCAGTTCAGTTGGAATTCAACTCAGCCATTGGTTACAGCTGTTTTAACTGTCCATGTATCTATAAACTTTGCAAAGTTACTAGCTGACTTGATAATCCGGTGGCTAGTGTTAAGAATCCATTCATACCCAATCAGTTATCACACCATAGTTGTAACTCTCTATTTCAAACTTTTATATAGGTAGATTGGACTTTAAAAAATGGATATTATCCTTCAAATTTATATTACTAAGTGTTGATACTGATTTTATGTTTATGTGTAAAATCTTGATATAGGTAAAAATAGACAACTACTAAATGTTAAGTACATTTGGTAGCAAACTTGATGCTTAAACATTTATTGCGTAAATTTGGAATTGACTATAATTCCTGATAATTCAACCAAACTTTTCACTAAACTTTGCTACTAACATTGCAAAGTTCCTTGGTACATGCTTAACTGAATCAGCTTTAAGTTATGCAGACAGGCTGGTGGATGGGTTTTGGTACATAATTGTCCACAAGTGTTTTTATGACGTTAATGGAACTTGGTCATATTGTTGGGTTTCAGGTTCAGTTTTAGAGTTATCATGTCAACGATCAAAGATTGAAAGGGAAAGGTTGACAGAAAAGACAAAAAAATATTTATTAATAATACACAAAAAATAAATTGCATTAATTCCGTTGTTTAGTAATTCACAATAATAAGTAAGTTGATTATTACTAAGTCACAGTATATTTGATTGCAACCTGGGGCTAAATAGATTTTTTCTGTATACACATTCTGAAGAGGTATGCTGGATTGCAAATGTTCTTCAATTTGTGTAAAAATTTGCTTTTTTACGCAGTGCCATTGCCATGTATTGTCAGCGATTGGTCAGACTACAGTGCAATGGATGCCACAGGATCTTCATACAGAGTTAGATATATGTTGAGACCTGCATTGAACGGAGGAAAAGAATGTGAAGATCTTATCCAAATCAAGAAAGGTATTTTATAAGTCAACAGCAAATGTGCTGATATACTGTAAAAAAAATATAAGGTAGTTTGAGCCTATGAAGATATCAAGACAGAATTTTATATTTTAAGATGTTTTGTAGGTCTTAAATAAAAATGATATGTCACCGATCATCGTTTCCTGTTTTTAGGCTTTGAAAATAAGGCCAAATTCAGTATTTTTCAGCAACATTTACAAGAAAAAGTACGAGTGGCTTGAAAATCAGGCCAATTCTGCATCCAACTTGATTTTGGGAGATATATACAATGTATCAATTGAATGTGCATTGTATAAGTGTGGATCAACATTTAGTGGTTGAAAGTGTTGCAAGGGACACTCATTTGACAAATTTGATTTTTGCATTTGCACTGGCAACAAATTGTTCAATTTTTATCCCTGCCGCAATGCGACGCTGGGATATGGTAATGCCGTGCATCCGTCTGTCCGTCCGCCTTGTAAGCGCTGTAGCAAGTTTATTTCTCATCGGATTTGAATAATATTTATACAGTAGCTTTAGTTCAAGGATGCCTTAAATGAGTTCAAGGATAAGCCCTTTTCTAGTACATTTATATGTATTTTTGTAGGTGTTATGCCCCTTTTTAATTTTGAAAATTGGCAAAATATTCTTGTAAGCGCTCTAGAAAATTGTTTTTCTTATTGGATTTGGAAAATATTTACACAGTAGCTTTAGTTCTAGAATGACTCAAGGGAGTTCAAAGATGAGTACTATTCAAGTATTTTTGTAGGAGTTATGCCCCTTTTTAACTTTGAAAATTGACAAAAAATCCTTGTAAACGCTCTAGAAAATTTATATCTCATTAGATTTGGATAATATTTACACAGTAGCTTAACATCTAGGATGCCTCAAGTGTGTTTGAAGATGAGGCCTGGTTGAATATTTTTGGAGGAGTTATGCCCCTATTTAACTTTGAAAATTGACAAAATATACTTGTTACCGTTTTAGCAAATTTATTTCTCATTGGATTTGGATATTTATACAGTAGATTTAGCTGAAGAATACCTCAGGTGAGTTTGAAGATGAGTCCTGGTCAAAAATTTTTGTAGGAGTTAAATTTACCACAAATATGTGGGGTTTAAATTGCTGGAGCGGCGGGGATATATGGCGATGCGTAGCCCTTGTTAGATATCAATTTATGCAGTGAAATTTATACAAAAAACGTTTTTGCAAATTGTTTAAATGTTTATCAAAACTTAAGCTTTTGTTTTAGATATCTATGATATGATTTTACTTTTTGGAAAAATTTGCTTAAAATATTAGCAAAAACAGGAAATCATCTTGCTCAAAGAAGTAAAAAAAAAATGATACATGCGAAGAATAATGATCACTGTGTTCATCTATTGATGCAATGTATAATGTAGACGTGTACATTTACAATGTAGATCTTTGTTGGCCCTCTTTGAATTAAATAAAGGACCATCAAAAATGTAACTGTTGTTGATATCCTTGTCTTGAACAGTGGTATTGACTGCAACAGGGTCTTTTAGCTTAGTCACACTGTAGCTGTTACAGCCAATATGATTGTATTACAGGCAGTGGACAAGTGATAAATATTTGCTATCCTTATATCTTTGAAAATATGTTTGCTATACTTCTTCAATTTTGCTGTTCTTTTGCATTTTTATGATTGTCCACATATTTTCTTTATTACCCCTCAAAAGTGGCAAGGTATTTTGTAAAACTCTATTATGCTCACATTTGGGGGACCACCCATGGAGGTTTCTGTTGATACTCGGTGAAAAAAATAACTGACTCCAATCTTTATATGTAAGTTTTTTATTACAAAACTAGAGATCTTAGTGTATCTTGAATTATGCCCTCTTGACACTTTAAATTTTGAAAATTTTGGGGTTTCCAGCCAATAACTTGTACCATAAAACGGCATGTATTATCCGCACATTTTTACCCTAAAAAGGATTTAGGGGCTTGGGGATGTGGATTATACAACCCTATACGACTTGAGGATTTGGCCAAGTTTCCTGAAGATCAATTGTTCAAACCAAACAGGCTGTTCTTAACATTGTGGATGTAATTAGATATGTTGGTTTGAATTGTAAAGTGCCTTACAGTTGTAAAAAATGGGTCTTTCTTCCAAAAAATGCTATTTTGATGTTAGAACACGAATATTTTTATTAACCGCCATTACTGTCAACAAACCACATGATCGGTAAAGCGTTGATTTTGTGACATTGAGCTATTTATATCATTTTGCGTCTGAAAACATTTAAGGTGCCAAATATTGTTAAATTAAAGGATTAAGTGGCTTACTATTACATTCCAAAACAGTTTATAGGAAATGAAAGACTTGGAAACATCAAATTAAATGTAAAATAAACACGGATATGACGGTCCTCACCGAACCCGTTCCAATTTTTCCGTTGTACCTGAACTTCCTGATTGATGAAACAATGTTATTTTTCTTTCAGTTTTGTCGTGTTTGAGCCTTTTTATCATTAAATACTTTCAGAAAAGGCTTCAGATATAGCAAATAAAGACTCGTGCAGTTGATAAACTATGGAAATATCGATTTACAGGTACAAAATAACTACGATCATACCGATCTCCATGTAGACTTTGTTGGTTAAGGTCCCAGCGTACTAAAAGTTTTTTCCCTGGATTTTAAGGTAAAAAAAGGGCCTGCGGATTATACACAAATGCGGATAATACATGGCCTTTTACGGTAAATGATATGGAAGTAAGTCTCCACATTTGATTTTTTTAAGTGTACCACAATACTCAAACCAGGTTTGATTCAGTGGTCCATATTTCTCTGGATTATTCCCCTTGAAACTAAAATTTTGTGAATTTTGTGGTTCTGACCAAAAATGTTTGAATGGAAATTGTAGACAGTCTCCAAATTTTGTATCTCCATTTATTGGAAAGTCAATTCTGCTTTGAACAATTATAGCAAAAACTCACATGACATTTTTAAAAATGTATTTTAGATAAAAAATTTGCATGTATTTGTGCTTGATTTTATTTTCAGGTCCTCTTCCATGTATTGTTGGTGATTGGAACTCATGGGTTGGTCCTGATGCTACAGGTGGCATGTCTAGATATAGAATGGTTATGAGACCTGCCATTAATGGTGGGCAGGAATGTCCAGATCTGATACAGTTGAAGAAAGGTAGATACAATGTACTGATATTTAAAAAAATCTGAAAACCTCAAAAAAGGTGTAAAGTGTTCTCTTCCATACAGGCCATATCTGATGTCATTTGATAATTAACACAACACAAATATAAGATTTCCAAAGCAGTTTGACCATTCTCAAATCAGTGTGTTTGGATGTGGTGATGTAATGTAATAATTCTTATATGATTTGCATAATAGGAAATACACTGATATGATTGGTTGAATTTACTTCCGGTAGCAATTTCTGAAGTCGTTTATTTTTCGATAGAAGACTACATTTAAGTTCACCTTATAAATTCATACGCCGAGTGAATCAAATAGAACAAACACATGTGATTGGCATTACAAAAGTAAGAATTTAATTACTTATCATCAAATTAAAAGAATTATAAGGATTGAACACCGTTTGAAAGGAATTTATAGGAGTATAAATGGGACCAAGTCCCTCACAAACATATCATAAGAGTCCTTTGGACTTTTATTTGTTTGTGAGTGAATTGGTCCTGTCTATACTCCAATAAATTCCTTTAAAACGGTGTTTAATCCTATAATCAATTTTCTTAGAAAGAACCTTTATATCAATATTGTAATTATTCTGTTAAAGATATAAGTAATGTAACATGTAGAAAGCAAAAAGGGAATAGAGTGTAATGCTTAAAAGTAAAAACAGCTGTAAGAGACCAGGTCAAACTACATAGTACATTCCTTTTTCAAGAGATGAAGAGAAGCATAGCAACCTACAATTCAGAGCTGATTATCCTGTATGGACTTTTTTTTCAAAGTTGAAAATCTACAGATTTTAGACTTTAAAAAATATTACCTGAAACCTTGCATTTGTTTTAGTGCTAATGCAACAAAGTAGTTCTCGGCTATTGGTTTGGTGATGCTAGTGGGAGGGTGTTAAAGTTGGTTCCAGATGATAACTCAAAAAGTTTACATCCAATTTAAATTTAACTTAGGTATATTTTTTGATACTATTTTTGGGAAGAACCCTTTTATTACCTTACTGATCTACTAGTTCCTATTGTGTAATCAATTTAACAATTTGAGTGTTATTTTTTTTACCAACAGGTATTGCTCTAATACAACATATATTGGGAAAAGTTTTTGGGGGATTGCTTTTGTTAGCTGATCAAAACACTCAGGGTCTTTTGAATTGTCCAACAATGCTATTGTATATCAATCTGTTATTGCCTGGGGAGGTTTTAATCTAATCAATTAATGGAGGAAAAAATTACAACTTATTCAAATTCGTTTTATTTATATTGCAATATTTATTGTAAAATGATGTAATTTTAGTAATTTTGATAAAGTACATTCTTTTTTCATTAAATAATAAACTATGTAGTCCCTATTTTGGTAAAACCTCCCCAGGACTAGATGAGTATGCTGTGGTTTAAATATTGTGATTTTCTTCTATTAGTCTTTTTTTCTGCCAATTGATGACAGCAATTGTAAGAATTCTTTGCCAGTTGATTTTATGTTTGTTGATTGAGCTGCATCCATTGGTAAATAGACATGGATGTAGTGTTGTTTAACATTAAGCAATGAATTCCACTCAAACTGGTGCTAGGGGCCATCTTTAACTTGGTATGAGGTATGAGCAAAGTTCATTGTTTAAGGCCTCATGATGATTTCAAGATGAAAAAAAAAACAAACAATAAAAGCATTGTTCCATTGCTTATTTTTCCCATGTATTTGTAGAGACTGTCTCATGTGCATTTACTCCATAACCTTTCATTGCTTAATATTATACACTGTATTCTAGTCCCACTGCCATGTATTGCTGGTGAATGGGGTCAATGGCAAGGTCCTGATGCTACTGGTGGTATGACTAGATATAGGATAACCATGAGACCTGCCATTAATGGTGGAAAAGAATGTCCAGAACTTATAGAGATGAAGAGAGGTAAAAACTATGCTCAGCCAAATTTGCACCCGAATAATACAGATATATGACAAACAAAAAAGGTGATAAACTGAAATCTAGAGTGCAACTGTTAACAGTTATATATAGTTTCTACAACGATAACTAAGTTGATTATGAAATTTCTCACATCGAGGTAAATAAATTTTGCAAATGTTGGAAAATGAGGCTTGCCGAGTTTTTAAACACTTGAAAATTTATTTAACAAGATGTGAGAAATTTCATAATTAACGTGTTTAAGTTGTGGAGAATGTTTCTCTAATGACATAATGTAAAACACCGAGGATTATGTTCCGAAAAAATATGGCGAGAAGTTTCACGCGAGTTGTTCTCTCACTAGAGACGAGAAATATTTTTATCACACCGGTCTGGCGTTGGTTAAATTTGCTAGAAATTAGAGAAATACATTTCTCTATTTTCTAGCAAATTTAAACAACCCTGGACGATATGTTAAGAAATGAAAACTAACATTTGGATAGATTAGTTCTCAGATGGTGATTGGTCATTGATGTAAATGTCTCTTGTCAATGTGACCAGATGTTGATGAAATTAACACCTGAAACGGTGTTTGGCAAAATGATTTTTGCAATTTAATAACTAAAATTACTATGACTATGTCTATAGGTTATATCCAATATTTATTGAAAATATTTCATTCAACATCCCTTTTAATGAATAGTGGAATGACACACATAGCAACAATGATTTCAACAAAATGTCTGCAAATTTTGAGAAAGGAGAATACAGAGATCACTTCACTTCAAATTAATTGATCAAGAATTAGAGAAACAATCTCTAACATTGTTTTCTAGTTTACGAAGATAATTTGTCAAATCTCAGTAGTTGACTTTTCTTGGTAAACTTCAAACTATAAAATATTAAAATTTAACTATCTCAATTTGAGAGATTTATGTAATAAACTGGAACAATGTTAGACGCTAAATGTAACTTACATGATGTGAGTGTTTATTATGTTATGTTTTAACCCTGACTCTACATTGTTTTCATTGTCTTAAAATACAAATTTTGCAAGATAACGTTTGTTATCTCCCACATAAAATATTTTTAAAACTGTGATTAATGTTAGATTAATGCTTTTTAAACATTGGGCCACAACAAAAAAAAGATCTTCTTCTCAGAAACTGCCAGTCCAATTATAACCAAACTTAGTCACCATGGTCCTTAGATGGTCCCTTCCAAAAAAGGTTTTCGGCAGGTCGGTACCTAAATCAAGATGGCTGCCATTGGGAACATAGTTTTAACATTAGACCCTATTGAAAATACATTCAAAGATCTTCTTCTTAGAAGCTACTAGTCCAATTAAATCTAAACTAAGCCACAATGGTCTTTAGATGGTCCCTTCTAAAAAAGGTATCCGGCAGGTCCTTACCTCATCCAAGATGGCCGCCAGCGGGAACATAGTTTTAACATTGCACCCTATGGAAAAGACATTTAAAGATCTTCTCAGAAACTACTAGTCCAATTAGAACCAAACTAAGCCACAATGGTCCTTAGATGTTCCCATCCAAAAAATGTATCCGGCAGGTCCGTACCTCATCCAAGATGGCCACCATCTGGAACATAATTTTTACATTGGCCCTATTGGTTTTAAGGGGAACATCTGCCCAAATTTTTGAATTTTTATTTGAATTGTGGTCTGAATGTTTTAATTTCAGCAATATGTATTACCTTGATTATAAGGGGAACTCCTGCCCAATTTTTTTTTTAATGGTGTTCTGTTATGGGTTTTAATGGATGGGGAATCTTTTGGTTGCCATGGAAACCAAACAAGAAAACTGTAATTTTAGCAAAAAAGTATTCTGCTAAATTCGATGTTTTTTTTTCTATTGGAAATGCCTTTTATCTATGTCAGCCATGGTCCAGGTGAGCGATACAGGCTCTTGAGAGCCTCTTGTCTGAAATTTTTATATTCTTTCATCTTATAAATTTTTTTTTTATTTAAAGATACCCAATAATAGCATAGCCTGCAATTTTTATACGCCCGTCTTTGACGGGAGGTATTATGGTATACCGGTGTCCGTCCGTCCGTCTGTCCGTCTTTCCATCCGTCCACACGTCGTACTCTAACTGGAGAACGCTTTGAACATTTTTCTTGAAACTTTGCAGGATTGTTGGATATGACGGAAGAAAGCTCCCTATCGTTTTATTTTGTCGTCGGACTTTTCGTTCCAGAGTTTTGGGACTTTGATTATTTCAAAAAAGCTTGAAATTGCAGTTTTCGTCCACATGTCGTACTCTAACTAGAGAACGCTTTGAACATTTTTCTTGAAACTTTGAAGGATTGTTGGGTATGATGGAAGAAAGCTTCCTATTGTTTTATTTGCGTCGGATTTTTCGTTCCAGAGTTATGGGACTTTGATTATTTCAAAAAAGTATGAAATTGCAATTTCTGTCTACACATTAATATTCTTTTATTTTAAGACATTACTACCCCTAAACCAATATACTTTTTTGACTGTTTAACATAAGATGAAATAATTGATACATATCAGAAGTCATTTGTTATGTTTGTTCATATTGAGTTTTTAATTTCAAGAATCATTTAATCAGTTTGCTTTAAAGTGGGGACGGGCGTATCATGCGCTCTTGGCGCAGCTGTTTATTTGTCTTATGATCACAGATTCAGTGGTGCATGGCCGATGCCTTCAATCTTCATGTCTCTAATGACACATTGTGTTTTGGAAGATCCGTGACTGAAAACAGCTTAGTGAATTATGACTACCTTTTTATTTGAATTTTACATAAAATATTCACATTCACAAACAATCCTTCGTCGTCTGACATCGAGACATTGTCGACATGTAAAACAAAAAGGTTAAACATTCGATGCCTTCATGTTTATGTTATGTTTGATTTGCGTACGTAACATGAGAGTTTTCAGTATTGTTTCCTATTTGCAGGTATTGAAATGATAACTAACTAACTGAGAGGTAATTAACGTCCTTGGCTACCTTTTTAGGTCTGGCACGGACGACAGAAACGATATGAAACGGCAAGACGTGTGGAGAAAATGATACTGGAAATGATACATCTTGTACTAAATACCGATAAATGACGGTGACGGACATGAACAAAATCAGGAAATTTGATTTAACTGATAAATGACGGTGACAGACATGAACAAAATCAGGAAATTTGATTTAATACGATTGAAAAAACGAAAGAAAGAAATTGAGGAAAATTTGGCGGCAATTCCGTCAAACAATTAATAAAATTGGTGTGGCCTTGAGGTATTTTTAGCCGAGTTGCGACGAAGTCGAACTCCTCTTATAATTTGATGAATGGTGTCTGGGCGTCCGGGCGTCAACTTTTGGTTTCCACACGATATCTTGAGAACCACATGTCATATCTAAATGAAACTTTGCAAAGACATGGGTTATGATTAGAGGAAGATCCCTATTGATTTTGAGGTTTGTGCGACAAAGGTCAAGGTCAAGGTCACAAATTCTAAAAATAGAACAAAAATTTGACTTATTCGTTTCCACACAATATCTCCAGAACCACATTACACATCCAAATGAAACTTGGCATTGACATTAGTTATGATTAGAGGAGGAACTCTATCTATTTTGAGGTCTGTGCAACAAAGGTCAAGGTCACAACTTCTAAAAATGTAACAAAAATTAAACATTTCAATAAAGGCTAAAATCACATGTTCGGTATTATTTGATAACAAAAATAGCTAAAAAATTTTTGTCGTTCATACAAAAGTAGTTTTTATACTGCTAGAACATGTAAATTCATTTTATAGTTCTACTTATGTTCACCAACACACTTTTTATGGGTGTCAATAACTTACAAATTAGATAGAATGAAAAGTCAGAATTAAAAAAAGGAGGTAATAAAACTAAGGGAGGTAATTAATTTAATATGAAGAAGTGTTCGATATTACTTAAAGTCCAGTAAAAATAAAATTTTGGATAAAAAAAAGAAATACATTTGTGTTTTCGGATTTTTTGTAAATTATTGATTTCAGAAATACATATTACCTGAAGTATAAGGGGAACCCCTGCTCAAATTTTTTTTGAATGGTGGTCTGAAATGGGTTATAATGGATAGTGGAGCTTTCAGTTGAGATGGAAACCAAACCAGAACACTGAATCTTTTGAAAAAAAAGTGTTCTGCTACATATTTTCCGTCACAATATAAATTAGATTATAAGGGGAACCCCTGCCAATTTTTGTCCCCCGCCTTTCGCGAAAGTGGGGGACTATAGAATTCGCCTTTCCGTCATTCCGGATGTCGTTTCCGGATGATAACTTGAGTATCCCTTGCCCGATTGAAACAAAACTTATACAGATGGAAGGAATAGGGAAGGGCAAAACCCTATTGATTTTGGGGTCAGTAGGTCAAAGATCAAGGTCACAATTTCTAAAAATAGAATTTATTGCACCAAAATTTGGTCCGTGTTGGAAATTTTTATTTTTTATCCGATTTCGATGGGATTTTTTCCATTAGATTCCTCTCAATGAATGCTTTCATATTTATGCCAACAGATTTCTGGTATCTCTTACCGTTTTCAAGATAATTGGGGTCAAAGGTGTTGGGAGGGTGGGGGTGCCAAAAATTTTTTTTTATAATTTTTTTCCAATGCGATGGGATTTTCCCCGTTGGATTCCTTTCCTTGAATGCTTTCATGAAAATGCCAACAAATTTTTGTTGTATCTTTCAGTTTTTGAGGATATTGCACTCAAAGCTGGCAACAGGTAAAAAAAACTCCATTCATATAACATACAACTCTAAGGCGGGGGACCTTGAGCACTGCTCTATTTTTTTTTATGAAAGGGGGACTCGTAATGTTTTGATTTCAGCAATACATATTACCTGGATTATAAGGGGAACCCCTGCCCAAATTTTTTTTGAATGGTGGTCTTAAATGTGTTTTAATGGATAGTGGAGCTTTCAGATGCCATGGAAACCGAACCAGAAGATTGAATCTTAGAAAAACAGTATTCTGCTACATATTTTTCTTTGCAATTTTAGATATTTGTATAAACTAGATTATAAGGGGAACCCCTGCAAATCTTTATTTTGAAAGGGGGACTTAGAATGTTTTAAAACTGATTTCAGCAACATGTATAACCTGGATTATAAGGGGAACCCCTGCCCAAATTTTTTTGATGGTGGTCTGAAATGGGTTGTAATGGATAGTGGAGCTTTTAGTTGCCATGGAAACCAAACCAGAACACTGAATCTTTCAAAAAAAATTCTGCTTCACAATTTCAGAAATATGTATAAACTAGATTATAAGGGGAACTTCAGCCATTTTTTTTTTTTTTTTTTTTGAAAAGGAGGGAGGGGGCTTGGAATGTTTTGATTTCAGCAATATGTATGTAACCTGGATTATAAGAGGAAATGAACTTTGGCACAATACTTAATTTTCTTTAACATTGTGTCCATCCCTTATCCAAGATGGCATGCAATAGGGAAAATAGTTAAATTAAAGTTGGATCATATAACATAAATGTTTATTTACATAGTTTGAAAATGAGACCCTTTAACATATAAGTTGATTTGAAGTTATGTATTGGCCATGGTCCAGGTGAGCGATACAGGCTCTTGAGAGCCTCTTGTTGCTAGAAAGTTTTTATTTTGCAGATCATTTGTACATATATGGAAGATGTGCATGTGATAAGGATTTTGATTTTAGAGTATTTTTATCAAAAACATAGTCATTTTTGGTGATTTTTCATAGAGGGCACATAGTTTGTCTGCGTAAGTCCTCCTACAGTGTTGAGCTAGGCAGTTTTTATTTTGCAGATGATTTCTACCTATATTGAAGATGTGTATGTGGTAAGGATTTTGGTTTTGGTTACTTTTTGTCAAAAATTTACATTGTTGAACTTGGTCATTTTTTTTTGGTGTCATAGTAGAGGGTACATAGTTTGTCTATGCAACTCCTTCTTCATTTTTGATGCTAGGAAATTTTTATTTTGCAGATCAATTGTACCTTTATTGAAAATTTGCATGTTTAAAGGCTTTTGATTTTGGTGGTATTTCCAAAAAATATTCATTGTTGAACTTAGTCACTTTTTTTAGGTGAATTAGTAAT
Source organism: Modiolus philippinarum (assembly GCA_002080025.1). Taxonomy (NCBI): domain Eukaryota; kingdom Metazoa; phylum Mollusca; class Bivalvia; order Mytilida; family Modiolidae; genus Modiolus; species Modiolus philippinarum. The sequence goes on from MJUU01040661.1 coordinate 35,533, forward strand.
AGCGGGTTCATAGATTGTCCACACAACTCCTACAGTTTTGATGCTGGGAAGCTTTATTTTGCAGTTCATTTGTACCTATATTGAAGATGTGCATGTGTTAAGGATTTTTATTTTGTTTCACTTTTTTAAGAAAATATACATTGTTGAACTTATTAAATTTTTTAGTGATTTAGTTAAAGAGGGAACATAGTTTTTCTATGCAACTCCTATAGTAACATTTGTTTAGCAGGGGCATCATATGTGTCTTACAGACACAAATATCATTACTAAGAAATACTCATTTGATTCAACATTGTGCGGGGGCATTTCATAATTTTTTTTTATCTCTATTGCATTATGGTTATTTTTTTTTTTTAATACTACCCAAATACTACCTTATCACAAATAAGGAAAAGTTAACAAAAATTTCTCTCCCATTGTAATGTATAATTCATATATAATTATCAATTAAAAAATGTGATGTTTTGTAGTACCATTGCCATGTATTGTTGGTGATTGGCTAGACTGGACCAAAGCTGATGCAACAGGAACAAAATTCCGATGGAGGATGGTGATGAGACCAGCAATAAATAATGGCAAGGAATGTCCAGAACTTATACAAACAGACAAAGGTTAGTCATAAATAAACTCCATGTAATTTATACAGAAGAAGGGAAATTGCAATGCTAGTATAAACTTAAAAATCAAAATGATACTAGCAATTCATGATTATGTTCAGAGATATTTTTATGAAATACTGAAATCAACTGTAGAATTAAAATACCTCTTTATACCCAACCAAAAAGTTGGGGCATCGTGCTTTGTCCTTGCCCATTTGTTCATCTCTGTAAGTGGTAAATGGTTTGTCCCTGCAACTTCTCTTTCAAGGAAGTTTTAATTTTGCTGATCGCTTGTATGCATATTGAAGATGTGCATGAGGTAAGGAACTTAAAAATACAGTTGACAGCTTAGTAAATTTTTTGGATTTTATCAAAGAGGGTACATTGTTGATCTGTGCAGCTCCTAAAGTTTCTATGTCAAAATGTCGTAATAATGCAGATCATTTGTACATATATATTGAAGATGTGCATTTGATATGGATTTTATTTTTCAGGAAAATGCATTGTAGTGCAGAACTTTGTCATCTTTGTAAATAAGTCATTGAATTGAGTTTACATGATTTATTTGCTAAACTGTGACAGTTTTTGGTCCCCTACTGGCTCATCGGAAGGGGACTTTAGGTTTGCACTCTGTCAGTCCGTCTGTCAGTCTGTCAGTCAGTCCGTCACACTCAGTTTTCCTGACTTTTTTCACAAACTATAAGAGATATATATCTAATATTTGGTATGTAAGTCTACCACCAAGAGTTACAGATCAAGTTTGAGTTTGGTTCCGGTTCATTGATTTTGGGTGGAGTTATGAGCCTTTGACTTAAAAAATTTTGGGAAAATATAGGTTTTCCACACTTTTTTTCTAAACCGTTCCAGATATTAAGCTAATATTTGCTATGTGAGTCAACCACTATGAGTTACAGATCAAGTTCCAGTTTGGTTTTGGTCCATTGATATTTGACGGAATTATGGGCCTTGGACTTAGAAAATTTTGGTAAAATATAGGTTTTCCAGACTTTTTTTCTAAACCATTACAGATATAAAGCTAATATTTGCTATGTGAGTGTACCACCATGAGTTACAGATCAAGTTCGAGTTTGATTCCAGTCCATTGATATTTTATGGAGTTATGGGCTTTGGACTCAGAAAATTTTGGTAAAATATAGGTTTTCCAGACTTTTTTTCTGAACTGTCCAGATATTAAGCTCATATTTGCTATGTTAGTCAACCACTATGGGTTACACATCAAGTTTGAGTTTGGATTGGGTCCATTGATTTTTGATGGGTCGTGGGCTTTGGACTTAGAATTTTTTTTTTTGAATAAGGGTTTTCCGGACTTTTTTTCTAGACCCTTCCAGATGTTAAGCTGATATTTGCTATGTGAGTCTACGACTATGAGTTTCTGGTTAAGTTACAGGTTGGTTATGGTCCATTAATTTTTGACGGAGTTGTGGGCCTTGGAATTAGAAAATTTTGGTAAAATATAGATTTTCCGGACTTTTTTTCTAAACTGCTCCAGATATTAAGCTAATATTTGCTATGGGCATTGGACTCGGAAAACATTTTTTTAACTAATTTTGCTGGTACAACAAAGAGTTATTCCACTGGTAGGGGACTTCTGTATTGCCTTGCAATACGATCCACACTTGTTCTTCTAGAAAGTGTTATTGTACAATTATTGTCCATGTAGTAAGATTTTTTACTTTTGTGTATTTTTACTAATTGTTGAACTTTGTCACTCTTGGCTTGCTTTAACATGTATCTTGCTTCAGCTTGAGCATGTTTCTTGAGGGAGCTCAACATTAATTTTGTGGATACATAATATGTGTCTTTCAGACACAAATGCTAGTGCTAGTGCTAAAAACACATTCCAATTAAAACATTTCATGTCATTATGTAGTTATTATTGAAATGTTAATTAAGCAAAAATATCTAACAAACATGATAAGATTTTGTAAATATTTGTAAATGTAGTATGATACCTTTTGAAAAAAATTTTGTTTGATAGAACCACTGCCATGCATTATGAGTGAATGGACAGGTTGGAGTGATAATACAGCCACAGGATCTTCATACAGAGTTAGATATGTATTGAGACCTGCATTGAATGGTGGAAAGGAATGTGAAGATCTTATCCAAATGAAGAAAAGTATATTATTTTACTAAATCTGCTCAGCTCTTTCATTTTGAACTCCAAGCACTCACAAAAAAAAACTTTGTATAGACACTTACATCAACAAATCAATTATGAAAAATCATTTACATTTTAGATGATGAAATAATCTTTAATGAGAAACCTCGGCCAGTTATTACCCTGTACCAAGTTAGTTTTGTATGGTTCAAAGTGGAGATAATTTCAATTAGCATACATGTATCAATGGCCTCTTTTGATATTTAAAATAGTAGTATCTCCAAAATTTTCCACAAATTCAATTTTCTTTAAATTTGCAGTATGAAACAATTATGTGCTAATATACTTCAAGAAAACCTTTTGAAAAGTTTCACCATAAGATTTTTGGTCTACAGTTCATAGAAACATCCCTATTATGTGCTAATATACTACTTCAAGAAAACATTTTGAAAAGTTTCACCATAAGATTTTTTGGTCTACAGTTCATAGAAACAGCCCTGTCTTGAGGGGTCTTAAATTCTGTCAAGAAATCACCAAAAGGTGTATACTACTGTATTGTATATTAATAAGAAACAGCATAAACTAGCCCTAAATTGCTAAACTGCTTTTCAGAAACTTGTAGACCTAAATACCAGATAATAAATATCATAAGCATGCTTTAAGTGTTGATTTGCAGCACAAAAGAAATAACATTGCCAAAACAATGCTGAAAATAGAGCTTTATTCAATTTCTTCTAAACAAATCTTCCTATAAGTCAATTTTCAACAAAATTGAGAAAGTAAAGATCTTCCACACATATGACCTACGTCAAAATTCACTGTATTATTTTTAGCTCACCTGACCCATAGGGTCAGTGCGATCTATTGCTTGCCATCACTTGGCATCCGTCGTCCGTTAAACTTTTCACATTTTCATCTTCTCCTCTGAAACCAATGAAGCAAATTCAACCATACCATACAGGAATGATGTATGGAAGGTCCTTTACAAAGAATGCTCATTTCGTTCTGATCCGACAAAAAACATGGCCGCCAGTGCAGAACTTAGGTTTAACATTGGACCCTATGCGAAAAATCACATTTTCATCTTCTACTCTGAAATGGCTGAAGCAAATTCAACAAAACTTTACAGGAATGATGTACTAAAGGTCCTGAACAAAGATTGCTCATTTTGCCCTGATCCGATAAAAAACATGGCGACCAGCGTGGGACATAGTTTAACATTGGACCCTATGGCAAAATCATATTTTCATCTTCTGCTCTGAAACCACTGAAACAAATTCAACCATACGTTACAGGAATGATGTACTAAAGTTCCTTATTATACCCCCGCAAACAAAGTTTGGGGGGTATATAGGAATCACCTGTCTGTCTGTCCGTCTGTCCGTTTGTCCACTTTTCTTGTAAGCGCAACTCCTCTTTAACCACTTGAAGGATTTTGATGAAACTTTACACAAAGAAAGGGCACTATATGGAGATATGCATGAAATAATATAATTATTGTCAGAAACCAGGAAGGGGAGATAATTCGTCTTTGATTTTTTGTTGATTCCCTATGTATGGGTTACCTCGTAAGCGCAACTCCTCTTAAACCACCCAAAGGATTTTGATGAAACTGTACACAAAGGAAGAACACTATATGCAGATGTGCATGAAGGAATATAATTATTGTTTGAAATCAGGAAGGGGAGATAATTTGACTTTGACTTTTCGTTGATTTCCTATATATGGGTATAAACCTCGTAAGCGCAACTCCTCTTAAACCACTTGAAGGATTTTAATGAAACTTTAGACAAAGGAAGGACACCATATGGAGAAGTGCATGAAGGAATGTAATCATTGTACGAAACCAGGAAGGGGAGATAATTTGACTTTGACTTTTGTTGATTCCTTCTGCAATGATCTTTTTTTTCAAAGAAATAATTTAAAGCATAGATATTGTGAAATCAAACTGTTGGAGAATTTTTTCATTCTAATCCTCTCGAAAAATTTTTTTCAAAGTGTTGCAATGAAATTTTTCTAATGGTTAGATTTTTGTGTATAATATTAAATAAGTTAAAAAAGGTGAATTTTATATTTGTCTGATTTCAACAGAGTATTAAATTGGAACCCTTATGAAAAGTTCTTTCTTGAAGATTATATAATTGTGTCCATACTTGTATTGTGTCCACACTTGAACTGTGTCCACACTTGTATTGTGTCCACACCAACTTAAATTTGCACTTACCATATTGATTCAGGGTTCAATGAGCGGGGGGTATATTTGGCTGCCATTCGGCGAAACAGCTCTTGTTGAAGATTGCTCATTTTGTTCCCATCCGATAAAAACATGGCTGCCAGCCCGGAACATAGTTTAACATTTGACCCTATGGGAAAATTACATTTTCATCTTCTCTCCTGTAACCACTGAAGCTAATTCAACCAAACTTTACAGGAATGATGTATGGAAGGTCCTTTACAAAGATTGCTCATTTCCTTCCGATACGATAAAAAACATGGCCGCCAGCACGGAACATAGTTTAACATTGGACCCAATGGGAAAATCACATTTTCATCATCTCCCCAGAAACAACTTATGCAAATTCAACCAAACTTTACAGCAATGATGTATGGAAGGTCTTTTACAAAGATTGCTCATTTTGTTCTGATCCGATAAAAATTCATGGCCGCCATCGCGGAACTTAGGATCCTATGAGAAAATCCTATGAGAAAATCGGAATGATGTATATAAGGTCTTTTGCAAAGATTACTCATTTCAATAGTGTCTGACAAAAACATGGGTCCCAATAGTGAACATAGCTAACAATAGACCCTAATGGAAAAAATCATTTTTTGGTCATTTATGGCATAGAAGCAGTTTGTCAGGTGAGCGATACAGGCTCAGTTTCTGAGCCTCTAGTTTCACAATGTTAGGAAAACTGCACAAAAAGGCATAATTTTCCTTGATACTGAAAGTCAAGTTGAAAGAATTACCTCCCTTGCCAAATATCTGACTTTCATCTATTTTAATATTTTTAAGATTTCTTTCAGAATCTGTAAATTTTTATAAATATAGTATATTCTCATGATAAGAATGATATTTATTTATATTTATGAAAAATATTATATAATCTTGTGTTTTATTCATACTAATCACAACTAGTAATTTTTAAGGCAGGTTCTCTGCCTTCTAGCTGTCGGGTAAAGCCATCTTGAAAAAAGTCTGTTTCAACCAGACTCTTACATTAAGGAGACTACTTTGTATGAAAAGAATCGGAATGATCCAGACTATCGTTAAAAACGCGTACGGCTTACCAGTTATTCATACGAAGGCACAAAAAATAATCCATTCATGTGGCGATACAGTGTCCTTTTCATGATCAACTACATCGTTTTATGTGTTTATTGTATTATTTAATATCTTTTAAGAGATACTATGTTTTTTTAATCTAAGAGCACTTAAACTGACATTCGAAATTCACGATTCGGTTCATTCATAAAAATTTCCTGCGGCGCGCTTTGATTTTACAAGTTTTTATGAATGGATACATAGTAACTTGTACTTTAGCTGTTGTGACTCGTAAAAATGTATGTATTTCTCAATATATAAGACCTTGAAACTTTTAATGGTTACACTGACGTACTCTACCTTAAAAAAGATCAATCAAACCGTAGCTTCGTTGTCTTGTTTGTTTTGTCCCGACAAGTGGCGCGTTGTTTTTTTTATATTAATGGCCAACTTAATTACGCCTGCATGACATACACCGTAGTTAATAAGGGTCAAATAAGTTTCAAAATAATCCGAAATTACAACAAATGTTCTTTATGGAATACTTCAAATACATTAAAACATTAGAATAATTCAACTATGTCAACAATGAAGCACGGAAGGTTTAAACTTGATCTCCAACGGCGTTCCTAATCACAAGCGTAATCAAGTACAACACTTGTACTGGATCACGCGGAACCATCATGAAGGTCCCAAACTGTCACTGATTTGTTACAACAGGAGGAAGGGCTCGCTTGCTGAATTTCCATCATTTGCAGTGATTCCTTCTTTTGTAGTAATTCATTTTTCACGTTGTGTTGAAACAGAGATGAAATCTGTTACTATTCTGCGCCAAGAACACGTTCACGAAGGCAAGACGTTGTCATCCGTCATATCGACATATCGTTGTCAGGTATAAGAAAACACTCCATGCTAGATCACGAAAGTCAATGTAAAAACGTCAGTTGAAAACTCGTGAGGGTCCTGATAAAACTATATATATATACGTAATTATTTCATAGCCTAGTAGTAGATCTAGTTCTAACCTTTAAAAAATTAAAAGTGGCTAAAAGCATTTCGGCTTCCCATGATTCAGTGCTTTGATCCAACAGATGTAGATAAAAACCCGGGATAAAAAATACATTCATATTCAATTCTCTACCAGAGACCCATCATAAGAAGAAGTCTGCAACCCATTCAATTGTTTGGAAGGTGTTGTGCCCAGAAAATGCCAGAATGACTTGCTTTGGCCTTGAAAAAAGTTTGATAGTAGATAGTAGATAAAAACCCGGGATAAAAAATACAAATATTCAATTCTCTACCAGAGACCCATCATAAGAAGAAGTCTGCAACCCATTCAATTGTTTGGAAGGTGTTGTGCCCAGAAAATGCCAGAATGATTTACTTCGGCCTAGAAAAAAAGTTTAATAGTAAACAAAAGTTTTTTTCTTGGCTGGGAGCAAGTCCCACTCCCTGTGATAGGGCTGTTATCAGTAAAATCCTCTACAGGTGGTTCCTTCAGATCTCGTGCTAGTGAATATTAATGTAATCATGAAAACAAGTAATTGTTTTAATCTCTGTAGTCATCAAAGTGATAACATGACAAAATTAGAAATATCAACATTTATCAAGCCACTGAGTGTAACACTTCTTTGGAAAACTTACATGTACCAACAAAGAGGAACAAGGCAATGGAATGTAAATAGAGTTTTAAATATATCGCCAACAACCCATACAAAAACTGAAAAGACAACCCAAACCGGGAAGCTAAGGAAAACTTCAGATTTTAATTCTTGAAAAAATTACATGCCAACATTTCAGCAAAACAGTAATAAAGATATAACTGTGTTCGCAAGCGAAACACAAAAGTCTCCCAAACGAACTCCCATATCGGATTTCTGGGCATTATAAAACCCCCTTTCAAAAAAAATTTGAGCAGGGGTTCCCCTTATAACCTTACTAATACATAATTGCTGTAAAAGGAAAAAAATTCAAAATTTCACTTTTCCCATAGGGTTAACATGGAGGACCCCACCCCTTTTTGAGCCCCCAAATGTACCCTTAATGGACCCCTAACTGAAAATTTTTTGGATGTTGCACAACTAGATATATGGGGCTAACATCCTACAAAGTTTGAAAGCTTTAGGTCATATGGTCTCTGAGATCTGTTTCGGACAAGTTCATGCGGACAAGAATAAAGAAAGAAGAATAATAACTAGATTTGCAATTGCAAGCAATAGCTGATGTCACCCCTGGCAGCCAATTTGATGCTCCCATCTTGTTCGCAGCGTCAAAATCTACCTAGAAATCAATTTTCGTTGAAATCGGACAACGTTGAAATTTTGGCAGCCATCTTGGAAATGGCGGCCATTTTGAAAATTTTTGGTGGTGCATGCACATCTTCTCATAGTGGTCCAACTTCGTGCCAAGTATCAATGAGTTCTGTTGAAGCATCTCAGAGAAAATCACCGGACAAAAATAGGTGGAAGAAAGAAACAATAATGAATAATAAAGAAACGGGCAAAGAACAATATGTCGTCCCGACTACGTCTGGGGCGACATAATAAGAAACACAACAAAAACAATAAGTCTCCCAAACTTCCTTTGGGAGACTTAATAACATAACTTCTGGGAGTACCCAGGAACCTGCCTAAACAGCATTTCATGCTTTGATTATATAAAAAGGAGTTATCTCCTGTTACCCCAGGTCTACTACCTTAAATAAAAATTATCTCCATAACTAACTTGGTACAGGGAGATAAATGACTGAGGTTTCTCATTGTTTGCAATGATTTTAAAGTAATTAACACAGAATTTAACATTATGGCAAAAGTTATTCACAGTAAGAAGATGGTTATAATTTTAGATTTACCTGTAATTAATCATACAAATTTCCTCCCAATACATAAAAGATCTGCAAATGTGAATGAGTGAAATTGAAATTGTATTGTAGATAAAACTGAAAATGTACTTATTTTGCTACAGTAAGTATAAGGTTGACATTTGTCTTCTTTTTATGCCCCCGCGACAATAAGTCGGGGGGCATATTGTTTTACCCTCGTCCGTCCGTCCGTCTTCCGTCTGTCTGTCCGAGGGGGGTACATGGTTTGTCCGCGCAACTCCTCCTACAGTTTTTATGCTAGAAAGTTTTTATTTTGCAGATCATTTGTACATATATTGAAGATGTGCATGTGATAAGGATTTTGATTTTGGTGCATTTTTGTCAAAAATATACATTGTTGAACTTAGTCATTTTTGGTGATTTTTCATAGAAAGTACATAGTTTGTCTGTGCAACTCCTCCTACAGTTTTAATGCTAGGAAGTTTTTATTTGGCAGATCATTTGTACCTATATTGAAGATATGCATGTGGTAAGGATTTTGACTTTGGTTAATTTTTGTCAAAAATATACATTGTTGAACTTTGTCCTTTTTTAGTGATTTTGTGATAGATGGTACATAGTTTGTCCGCGCAATTCCTCCTACAGTTTTGATGCTAGGAAGTTTTTATTTTGCAGATCTTTTGTACATATATTGAATATGTGCATGTGGTAAGGATTTTGATTTTGGTTGATTTTTGTCAAAATTATACATTGTTGAACGTAGTCATTTTTTGGTGAATTAGTAATAGAGGGTACATAGTTTGTCCCTGCAACTCCTCCTACAGTTTTGATGCTAGGAAGTTTTTATATTGCAGATCTTTTGTACCTATATTGAAGATGTGCATGTGGTAAGGATTTTGATTTTGATTAATTTTTGTCAAAATTGTACATTGTTGAACTTCTTAATTTTGTGATGATTTAGTATTAGGGGGTACATAGTTTGTCCACGCAACTCCTCCTACAGTTTTTATGCTAGGAAGTTTTTATTTTGCAGAACATTTGTACTTATATTGAAGATGTGCATGTGGGAAGGATTTTGATTTTGATGCATTTTTGGAAAAAATACACAATGTTGAACTTAGTCATTTATTGGGTGAATTATTAATAGAGTGTACACAGATTGTCCGCACAACTCCTCCTATAGTTTTAATGCTAGGAAGCTTTTATTTTGCAGTTCATTTGTACCTATATTGAAGATGTGCATGTGGTATGTATTTTGATTTCGGTTCATTTTTTTTTTTTTTCCAAAAATATACATTGTTCAACTTAATTTTTTTAGTGATTTAGTAATAGAGGGTACATAGTTAATCTGTGCAACCTAGAATAACATGTGTTTAGCAGGGGCATCATATGTGTCTTACAGACACAAACATTACTAACAATTCCCAATTTGATTCAACCTTGTGCGGGCGCATGTCATCCTCTAGTTATAAAAAGCATCTACACACCATTTTTAGTAACAAAACAATCTACAATGTGTCACAACTAGAAAGGCATAAGAAAGGAGTCATTTTCAGTATTTTGTTCCACGTTAGGATAATACAAAAATTATGAAAGCTAATAACTCATTCATGTTCCTGTTGTGAAATAATTCTAGCATTTACAAAAAAATGGCTGAATGAAATAGATATTTATTTTCTTATAGAGCTACTTCAACAATTCAAAATCACAAACATCATGAGGTACAAAAAACATGTTGTTTTAAATGCTTACTAGTATTTTGCATAAATATAAAGAAAACAAAAGCTTGTAATGATGTGGTAAATTTTTTATCTACAGAGACATACAAAAAGTATTCGGTCACTGAGTTTTCTCACTATGTATTCCATATAAAACATTATTTTTTTCAAAAAAGTTTTTTTGAAGCCATTTCTTTTCTGATTTTACTATAGTTTTCACAGTTAATAAGAGAATTTCATGTAGTTTTAGTATTTGATTTTTTTTTTTTTTATTAATTTTGCTTCAGTCATTTAAACAGAAAGTTAAATTTTTTGTCTTAAAAATCCTTATATGCGAAAATAAAACTATGACATCATATCTTTACTTTGTGTTTAAATCAGCCGTTCTCTAAAATGACTTATAGGAAAATTATAACCAAATACTGAATACTTTTTGTATGTCTATGTAGATATTTTCCCTTTTGCTATTGTTCATGAAAATCTTTTAAAACATGACAGTAAATAGTCGCCATGTTTATTTTTTGCCTTTTATGCCCCTGCGTCGAAAAGTCGGGGGCATATTGTTTTACCCTTGTCTGTTCGTCTGTTCGTCCGTTCGTTCGTTCGTCTGTCCGTACGAATGAAAAACACAATTATTCATGTTTTTTAGAAAGTTTGCAAACAAATTCCAACTACTTCAAAGGAATCACACTTACAATAAGTAGATGTGCACACATATATCTTTTGGAATATTCAAAATGGCTGTGGTTGCCATGGAAACTAAAAAAAGGTGGGAAAAATTCAAAGTGCCTCAAATTTGATGAAAATTTACAAGAAGGATGTCTAGCTCCCATAGAAATGATTTTGGATCTCAGAATTTTCAAAATGGCTGCCGTTCCTATGGAAACGGGAAAAAGGCAGGAAAATTCAAACTGCCTCAAAATGGATGAAACTTTACAGGAAGATTGCCTAGCACCCATAGAATTGATTTTTGGGCTCAGAACTTTCCTATTATATATTTTGGAAAAAGGGGAGGCATATCATTGTGTCCATACTTGTACTGTGTCAACACCTGTATTGTGTCAACACACGCTTAAATTTGCACTTGTCATATTGATTCAGGGTTCAATGAGCGGGAGCATAATTGGTTGCCATTTGGCGACAGCTCTAGTATTATTTTATCCAAGACTTTCAAATGGGCAGTGAAATTTACATGGAGGCTAAAATTAGACCACAAACATAACATAGCTGTCTTTTGGAATTCTTCAGGCATATTCATTCCCAAATTGACTTTTTCTCCAACCACTCATAGAATCAAGGTGGTGTCTCTGGGTGTCATATATGTTGAAGGTAGTTTGAGCCTGTAAAAAATATCAGACAGAATTTTTTGTTCCCTGCCCCAATGCGACGGAGGGACATAGAAATGGTCTGCATCCGTGTGTCCGTGTGTCAACGTTTTTTGTGGTCAGAATTAATTCAAATTTTACAGGATTGTTAGTCACCATTAGTACTAGATCATATCTCATTGCCATTTTGATTCGTCAAATTTTGTGGGAGTTTTGGGACTTTGATTTTTTCCACATTGTTATTCAATGGCAAATCTTGTGGACGCAACTCCTCAGAAACCGCTGGTCAGAATTCATTCAAGTTTCACAGGATTGTTAGTCACTATTAGTACTAGATCATATCACAACACCATTTTGATTCGTCAAATTTTGTGGGAGTTATGGAACTTTGATTATTTCGACATTGTTATACAATGGCAAATCTTGTGGACACAACTCCTCAGAAACCGCTGGTCAGAATTCATTCTAAATTTACAGGATTGTTATTCACCATTAGTACTAGATCATATCACATCGCCATTTTTATTTGTCAAATATTGTAGGGGTTATTGGACTTTAAAAACTTAACAATGTTATACAATTACAGATCTTGTGGACACAACTCCTCAAAAACCACTGCTCAGATTTCCTTCAAATTTTCCAGGATTATTAGTCTCCATATGTACTAGATCATAGCAATTTATTGTCCCCCGCCGCAACGCGACAGAGGGACATAGTAATGGTCTGCGTCCATGTGTCTGTGCATCCGTGTGTCATGTTTTTTGTGCGCGAAACTCCTCTTACACCACTGGACAGATTTTGCTGAAATTTTGCTTGGCTGTTTGCCACCTAATGCAGTTGATCATATCCTGCCGCCATTTTGATTTTTAAATTTTTTTATGCCCCCCGCCGATAAGTCCGGGCGCATATTGTTTTACCCTCGTCCTTCCGTCCGTCCGTCCGTCCGTCTTCCGTCCGTCCGAGGGGGGTACATGGTTTGTCCGCACAACTCCTCCTACAGTTTTTATGCTAGAAAGTTTTTATTTTGCAGATCATTTGTACATATATTGAAGATGTGCATGTGATAAGGATTTTGATTTTGGTGTATTTTTGTCAAAAATATACATTGTTGAACTTAGTCATTTTTGGTGATTTTTCATAGAGGGTACATAGTTTGTCCGCGCAACTCCTCCTACAGTTTTAATGCTAGGAAGTTTTTATTTTGCAGAACATTTGTACCTATATTGAAGATGTGCATGTGGGAAGGATTTTCATTTTGGTTAATTTTTTGTTGTTGTCAAAAATATACATTGTTGAACTTAGTCATTTTTTAGTGTATTTGTGATAGAGGGTACATAGTTTGTCCGCGCAACTCCTCCTACAGTTTAATACTAGGAAGTTTTTATTTTGCAGATCATTGTACCTATATTGAAGATGTGCATGTGGGAAGGATTTTGATTTTGATGCAGTTTTGGAAAAAATACACATTGTTGAACTTAGTCATTTATTGGATGAATTATTAATACAGGGTACACAGATTTCCGAACAACTCCTCCTAGAGTTTTGAGGCTAGGTAGCTTTAATTTTGCAGTTCATTTGTACCTATATTGAAGATGTGCATGTGGTATGTATTTTGATTTTGGTTCGTTTTTTTTCAAAAATATACATTGCTCAACTTATAATTTTTTGGTGGGTACATAACGGTAGTTAATCTGTGCAACCTAGAATAACATGTGTTTAGCAGGGGCATCATCTGTGTCTTACAGACACAAATATAACTAGAAAATCCTAATTTGATTCAACCTTGCGCGGGGGCATTTCATCCTCTAGTTTATATTTAAGAGAGATACACTTTAGCTTTATGTTGAGGTAAAAAAAATTGTATTTCACTGTTTGATTACCGGTAAGAGAGAAATTTTATGTAGTTTACAAAATAGACAATATCTAGTGGGAAAGGGAGATCATTTGCTGGAAAGTGAATGATTTAAATGTGTCAATTCATTATGATGTCACAATGAAAACGCTGAGAAAAGAAAATTCCAGCTTGAAAGTCAAGCCAATTTTGCATCCAACTCAATTTTTAGCTCGCTGGGACGAATGTCCGGAGAGCTATTGTCATACCCCCGGCGCCGGCGTTGGCGTCGTCGGCGTCAGCAAAACTTTAACCTGGCTTGTGGAATTGAGACCTGAATAGCTAGGATGTTGATATTTGGTATGTGACTTCCTTGTGATGAGAGCTTTCTTCTGGTACTATACTTGTAGACATTTTGACCTTGACCTTGCCCTGAGGGCAATTTTCAAAAAACTTTAACCTTGCCTCTAGAAGGTAGGCTTTTAGTGGTAGGGTGTTTATATTTGGTATGTAAATGCCTTATGATGAGAGCTTTCTTCTGGTACCATACTTGTAGACATTTTGACCTTGACCTTGCCCTGAGGGCAATTTTTAAAAAACTTTTACCTTGCCTCTAGAAGGTAGGCTTTTAGCGGTAGGTTGTTTATATTTGGTATGTAACTTCCTTATGATGAGTGCTTTCTAGTGGTACCAAATTTGTAGACTTTTTGGCCTTGACCTTGCCCTGAGGACAATTTTTAAAAAACTTTAACCTTGCCTCTAGAAGGTAGACTTTTAGTTTTAGGGTGTTCATATTTGGTATGTAACTTCCTTATGATGAGAGCTTTCTTCTGATACCATACTTGTTCACATTTTGACCTTGACCTTCCCCTGAGGACAATTTGTAAAAAACTTTAACCTTGCCTCTAGAAGGTAGGCCTTTAGTGGTAGGGTGTTTATATTTGGTATGTAACTTCCTTATGGTTAGAGCTTTCTTGTGGTACCATATCTGTAGACATTTTGACCTTGACCTTGCCCTGAGGGCAATTTTTTAAAAACTTTAACTTTGCTTCTAGAATTAAGTTGTTTAATGATAGGGTGTTTATATTTGATATATTTGACTGTCTTGTAAAGAAAGGTTTCTATTACTTTCGAATTTATTGTGCATTGAGATTACTGGAATCCCTGGCGAGCTATGTTGTCTTCTGACAACTCTTGTTTGATATGTGCCAATCAAATGAGCCATGTATTAGTGTCAGTCTACCTTAAGTGTAACAGCTCTGAAAATTTATATGTATCTTCTAATACAAAAAAAAAAAAAACAAAAAAAACAACAAAAAAAAACCATAACATCACTTACAAAATTTTTTAACACATATGTACAATCTAACTAGACACAAGATGTGTTTGACAAAAATGATTACAAACATTGTTTTTTTACCTTTTTAGCTCACCTGGCCTAAAAGGCCATGTGAGCTATTGCCATCACTTGGCGTCCATCGGCGTCCGTCCGTCTGTCGTCCGTCCGTCGTAAACTTTTTCAAAAATCTTCTCCTCTGAAACCACTAGGCCAATTTTGACCAAACTTGGTCTGAATCATTACCAGGGTATCTAGATTCAAAATTATGTTCGATTAGTCCGAGGACCAAACAACATGGCTGCCGTTACTAAAAATAGCACATAGAGGTAAATTGCTGTTTTTGGCAAATAACTCGAAAACCGTTACAGATATCAAAAATCTGACAGGTGTAAAAGTGATCAACATGGCAAGATCTACCTGCCCTGCAATTTTGAAGAAAATCTGATTACCAGTTTTGGAGTTATTGCCCTTTTTCCGGAAATTTTTCAAAATTTTAATATTTTTTATTTTTTATCAAAGAAACTATAGCAGATAGAGGTCAACTTTAATAGCAAAAATGTTCAGCATATCAAGATCTAACAGCCCTGAAATTTTGGAGAAAATCCAAAAACCCTTGTAGGAGTTATTGCCCTTTTTTCACAGAATTTTCAAAATTTTCATATTTTTTGTCTTTTATTTCCAAAACTATAGAAGATGAAGGTTAAGTGTAAATTATAAAATGTTTGCCATGCTGTGCTGACTTCAAAAGTGGTGTTGAAAATCCTTCTGTGACCGCCATTTTCAAAATGGCCGTCCCCCAAAAAAAGGCGGGAAAAATTCAACATTGTTCAATTTCAATAAAATTTGGTTTCCAAATAGATATTGATGTTGCGACTTCAGAACCAGTATTGAAATTTGTTTGTTGACTGCCATTTTCAAAATGGCCGCCAAGAAAGGCGGGAAAAATCAACGTTGTCTGATTTCAATGAAATTTGGTTTCCAAATAGATATTAATTTCGCAACTTCAAAACTGATGTTAAAAATTGTTCGTTGAATGCCATTTTCAAAATGGCCGCCAAAAAAGGCAGGAAAATTCAACATTGTTCAATTTCAATAAAATTTGGTTTCCAAATAGATATTGATGTTGCGACTTCAAAACCAGTGTTGAAATTTGTTTGTTGACCGCCATTTTCAAAATGGCCGCCAAGAAAGGCGGGAAAATTGAACATTGTCCAATTTCAATGAAATTTGGTTTTCAAATAGGTATTGATATTGCAACTTTAAAACCGATATTAAAAATTGTTTGTTGAATGCCATTTTCAAAATGGCCACCAAAAAAGGCGGGAAAATTCAACATTGTCTGATTTCAATGAAATTTGGTTTCCAAATAGATATTTATGTTGCGACTTCAAAAACTGATGTTGAAAATTGGTCTTTGAAGCCATTTTCAAAATGGCCACCAAAAAAGGCGGGAAAATTGAACATTGTCCAATTTCAATGAAATTTGGTTTCCAAATAGATATTGATGTAGGGATGTGTTTCTTCACAATATGAGAAATATGTTTAAACTAGATTATAAAGGGAAACCCTTGCCAAAATGGAAAGGGGGACTTTGAATGTTTTGATTTCAGCAATATCTGAATTACAAGGGGAACCCCTGCCAAAATTTTTCTTGTATGATGGTCTGAAATGGGTTGTAATGGATAGTGGG
>MJUU01040663.1:0-21701 GCA_002080025.1 Modiolus philippinarum
CTGCATAATATTCCATATTTGGGTCACAAATAACCTTCAAAATATTCGGAAACATCACAAACTACTTCCTGTAGCATTTCTAAACAATATACACAATATAAGTAAGAATGAAAATATCGTACGCTTAAATCAATTATGTCACCTTTGGCGTTCCATAGAAAATATTAAATCAATAATCTAATTATGTCACCTTTGGCGTTCCATAGAAAAAAAAAATTTTTGAACAAACTGAGGACGGCGAAATCAAAATTCTAAATTTTAAATCGGGGAAAACAGGTTATGGATGATTGATTATCTTTACTTATGTGACAAAAATACATAATTACTCAAAAATAAACAATTAACGGGCCATATAAGAATGTAAACAATGATCGGCTGCTTGCACTGAATTTTATCAATTTGCACAAAAATTACAAAAGTTACAGAAACATCGCTTATCAGGCGATGACCTAAGATAATAATAAACATAATAAAAACTTACTCTGCGGTTATCAAGCACCAAAAACATAGAAATTCCATGATTTCACAAGAAAAACATTGACGTTTTACGTCCGTTTGCTAATTTTTGATTATTGTGTATAATAAAAAACCAAACTCCGCGGACACGTATACATTCCAGAGTCAGTACAGGGGTTATACCCTCATATATATCTGCTAGGATCAGTTGTCGAATTGTGTGTTGAACTGTCAGAATACATTGCTGGAATTGATTTAATTTTTCCTTTTTTTATATATAATCTTTTTTATCCTTGGTCATTTTATTGCGACAATAAGTATATTTCATACACCGACAAAAACTACCCTAATACGGGACTGCCGAGAAAGTTTGTTTAAAATCGGATCCTTCTTCCGACGGTTGTTCACATAAGGGCGAACAATGTTTGCGATCTGTGTTATTTTTTTTTATAAAAAACAGAGTCAGAGTCGCGGTATACAAATTTAGCTGATTTTGGTGTCCTTTTTCAAGCCCTTTTGATTGATTTTTTTGCTGACGATTTCGGTAAATATATTAGGTGTTTGCTGTTTTCCTGTTTTTGTAATATTATTATTTTGAATTAATTTGCACTGCAGACACATATTAAGTTTTCCAAATGGCCAACTTCGGCATGTCATAGATGTATTAGCCAATACATCTATGGGTATGGGTTAATTCATTTATAAACAGTTCGTTGCTATATTAGGCAATATGTCGGCAATTTATATTTTTCGAAGTACCAGGAATCCAAACTGGTATACAGGGAAGTTCATTTCCGCCGCATTCAAACAAACAATATCACATTAGCTCCTACCTCGAAAGTTACGTATTCTATCAGACCGAATAAATGTTTGAAAGAGATTTCAAATGATCATAACTTGAACAAAACGGATATTTTCTTCATTCTTTTTCATATTTCAGATTTCGTATTAGCTCAATAATTTCTTAAAACAATGTACAGCCGGCAATTTTAACATTGAAACTATTTTGGATTAAAATACCCGGACGAATGACGTACATTGGGCACCCTGTTTAAGGAAATAATGGTTGAAAAAGAATAACAGAACTTTAAGTAGAGCTGTTATGTTAAATTTTGTGCATCGTTCTTTATCATGTTGTATAGACATGTGGTGTTGCTTTTTGGCTTGGTTGTTATTTATGTATATGTGCTTATTTTTATTTCAGCCTTTTCATGTCCTGTTAATTTTGTATTTACTAAATTTCTGATCCTGGATTTTTTTCGGAATTCCTTTTTACCACACCCCACAAAATCATGAATGAAATAGAGTGTATTCGTGGTTTATCCTATATATTGTTTCCAGTTAACTATATCAAGAGGTTTGACAAAGGGACAGAACAGTTAAAGTGGCTCTTCATCTCCAGGCAAGGTGTAAATAATTAAAAAATTAAAAAATATTATGCATGAATTCGTATCACAATTCTTGTTTTATTTACGTGAATACGGAGAAATTATATGAAAGGCCGTTTGTGTCAGACTTCTAGCCACTGCAGTTTATTTATAAAACGGATGACTAATTCATCTTATATTATTTTATTTACCTGTATAGGGGGTTGACAGGGGTGTTTTTCTCCTTCATCTCGTCCCTTTCTCCTGTCTCCAACCCATCGCTCCTTTCTAATGATCTTTCTCTTTCTGCCACCTCTTCTCCTTTTCATTTCGTTTTCTCTTCTCCCGTCCCCTCTCTCCGGCTCATCTCTCCTTTCTCTCGGTTCCCCTTTATCCTGTCCACTCCCTCCGTTTTTTGTTCGTGTGTGTATTTTTTAATGACAAAGTTGTTTCTGATTTTTTGAAATTTATTTAAAAGCAAGCCGTATGTCAGTAAATTACAAAGCGTTGTTTTTTCTACGACGCAAACGTCTTCTTGAGCCACTGAACGTCGTTTACATCTTTTGTGACATTTGATTTCGAAATAGAAAATTCGTAATAAGTTTTTAAAGATATCGACATCATCGAATAGGTAAACAGGAGGCAACAAGATGCAAATTTATAATGTGAATGATTCTCAGTGGCGGATCCAGAGTTTCTGCTAATTTTATCAAAATTTAGAATAAATGAAATCTGATTGTCCAGAACGTACTTCATGCAAGCAAATTTGGGAATTTTGAATCGTGTTACTTCCGGTAACAGATCTGTTTTTATACGTAAATATTCAATACATTAATAGATTGAGAGGGAATCACTAATTAGTGAACACTGTTGAGCTAGGGGTGATTTTTATTTAATCAATTTGTAGCGCTTCAGGTTAATTTTTTTTTTCGTCAATTAAAATTTAGTTGAAAAATTGTCATATAGGAAAAATTATACATGCACTTCAAATTCATAAACAGCTTGTTTTTATATGTGGTATATATTAATTTCAATAGTTTTAGAAATCCAATTTTCCTTCTAACTGGTATCCAAGGCGATCGTTTCTCTTTCAATTACACGAGAGTTCCTATCTCGAAAGTCCCGTATTGTACGTTTTGAACGTAAGTTCAAACGTACATTTTGAACGTAACGTTTGGATTGCAGCGTAATTGTACGTTATATGCAGAAAATAAATTGACAGTGACTTCAGTATCATGTTGTAAATTTCATAAAAGAACAGTAGAATATTTGTCCTTTATTGTCACTCTTTGTGGTGTAAACACAACATACTGCTCTTGATTCTTTTTGTGTGCTACATCAAGTGTAAATTTGCTAAACCTGTTCGCGATTCTTTGGTTTCGCGTTTAACTTTAATATCTAAGAATATTTCCACGTGGAACCCTTTTCGGATTTATTCTATTTGAAGGAGTACTTACTGTCTTTGATTCTTGTTGGTTAAATACTATTGATGTTTTTTTTCAAGTTACCTACTGCTAGTGTATTTTTAGTGTAATTTTCATTTATACATTCGTATGTTTTAGTCGAGTTTCAGACTGAATCTGAAACATAATGTTTTTTTTTTGTTTTGTTATTGCTGTTTTTGTCTTTATATTTTCGGTTGTTTTTGGCATCTACTGTCTATGATCTAAGTGTAAGTACTGATGTTGATTTTTACATCATGAACATAACGATGGTGTACATTATAGGATTTGGTATTCCATTTTTTATTTTGTTAGGATTTACATACTCCTGATGATGTTTTTTGAAATGGTATATACAGGTTTAAATTTTTATATCTATCTCCCCTATATTGTGGACTACGAAAGCTGATTAGGCTCACAAAGAAAAAAAATCGCGTAATTTCGTAATTACGACTTAATTATCTCGTAATAACGAGAAAGTTTCTCGATAAAACGCGATAGTTTCTCGTTATAACGAGATCGTTTTCACGTAAAAAAGCGATAATTATCTCGTTATAACGAGATAAGGGTGTCTTATGTCTTAATAACGAGAAAAGTGTCATTAATCTCGTTATAACGCGATAATTATCTTGTTATAACGCAATTATTATCTGGTTATAACGCGATAATTATCTCGTTGTAACGCGATAATAATCTTGTTATAACGCCATAAATACAATTCATCTCGAAATAACGCGTAATAACGTAATAACTTTAAGACTCCCCTAAATAATGGAAGTATCAAATGATTCTTAAATTTGGTAATTGCAGATTCAAATTGAAATAAAAGAAAAAGGAAATACTTCGTAATATTTTTGATATATTTGGGTTAAGTCGTTTAACACAAAGTATAAAATAGGAAAACGTATTCTATCAAATTACAGAAGAAAAACATATTAAATACAAAATGTAAAACTGCTGTATTCTTTACATGTTATCAAAAATATAACAATGTTGTCGGAATTGTCCAAATACTTATTTAATAACATTGAAATGATCGTTTAAAATGTAAAGGAGTTAATTCATAACATATCAATCTGACCTAAAGACAGCTAAGTAGATAATGATTTCTTAATGATTTCTTAATGACAAGTAAAAAGATTTATTCAGTGTTTTTTTTTCATCCATCCGATGATTGCGTGGTTTCAGAATAACTTAAGCTACCTCTGAAGACTGTTAATTGTTGGACATAACTTCGTGAAACTTGAAATATTGATATTAAGGACTCGGACAAGTACTTACAAAATGGAAATCTACATAATTTGTATTGTTTTCTTTATACTTTACGAAGGTGAGTAAGCATTCATTATTATCAAAACGCATGGAGGATAAACTTTTATATTTTATTAGGGCGGTTAAATTTAGGTAATTTTTTTTTCAATTATCTCTTTTAAAGTAAGTGAACGACTTCGTAATTTCTCATCTGATCAAGCAAATATTACATTGTTAGATTAATAAAGATCAGAGCAAAATTACCCAAGGGGTTTGAAAAAATTGAGGGCAACAAAACACACCAATAAAAAGAAGAAGAGCTTCGCACAAAAACATGTGCTCTTAAAAGGGAAGCATAACTACTTTACTTATTTCATTCATTACGCCTCTAATTTTAAGTCCGTTTTTAAGTCACTTTTGGTATGTGGCAATCCAAAAGTGAGCTCTGAATCTATTAAAACATGTCTAGTTTTGAAAAAATTGCGAGATAAAACAGGGCAATGATCGGTTGAAATCAAGATAACGACTGTAAAACATCAAAAGAGACAATAGTGTAAAGTAAGTGAGAACCGAACCGTCAATCCAAAACGAACAATCCAAGGACAATGGCAACATCAGAAACAAAAAAGGAAAAACAGACACACAACATGGGCACGGCTCAGAAAAGAAAAATGAAGACACACACACACACACATACACACACACACACACACACACACACACACACACACACACACACAAAGATGAACAACACGGACCCAATAAAAACCATGGGTGAGATCAGGTGCACCGGTAGAGTTAGCATCAGACACCCGCCGTGTTGAACATGTCAAATCCGGTAGTAAAGGCAAATCCGGTAGAGGAAACAACAATTAAGCTTTAGAGGGAAATATCTGTTTTCATCTGGGAAACAGATATCCCACAGCGGTCCACAAGATGGTGATGCCGACCGTAAAACTTCTGGAGGGATGACTTCAAGTTTTGGGTAACATACCCTTGTTGAAGTAGCCTATTTGTGAGCAACCGGGCTCTATCAAGGAGGTCACTGTATCGAACACAGGATCTTGAATAGCGAATGAGCTGGGAGATGTAAACTCCATATGCCGGCGCTGTTGGGATGTTGCTATAAAGAAAAGGGAAATTTACTATTGGAGAGGTGAAGTCATCGCGTTTGTAGTACAGATTAGTTCGAAGTCTACCTCTGTTGTCAATTTCAAGGTGAAGGTCAAGGAACGAGGATGATGTAGAAGTGTCTGTGGTATCCTTAATTTCGAGCTCTTTTGGATAGATCAAATGAAGAAAATCACCAAAGCGACGGTTGTTTAGTGATAAAATATCACCTATATAACGGAAGCTAAACACAGTTTGTGCCCATAGGAATTCCGATAGTCTGTTGAAAAACAAGTCCACCAAACTGGACAAATATATTGTGGATCAGAAAGTCTAACATTTTAATCACTTCTTCCTCTGTATCTTTTTTCTCCGAATCAGAGTAATTTTTCACGAAGTAGGCTTGTTCCCTACCTACAACAATGTACCTATATCTTCTTTCACCGTTCTTACGTGAGAAAAATCTATGAATTAAACCTTTCAGCGGAGATTTTAGTTGTTCATGAGGAATAGTAGTGTAAAGTGAGGAGAAGTCGAAAGTTTTAATGCTGTTACAGTGTGATAATGATCTAGAGTTTAAGATGTCAAGTAGATCTTCAAAATCCACATTTCATTTACACCGCTTCTTGAAAAGCAAGTATCACAGTATTTTTGAAGGCCCTCTTTAACAGCTATCAAGATGGAGGTTAGCAATTTAGATATAGGTTTTGTAGAGCATTTGGCAGATCCAGCGATGTATCGTTCTTTGTATGGACATTTATGTAACTAAGGTACCCAGGGTGTTACTTAGGTGTTAATAGTAACGACACTCTGTTTGCATTTGTATGAGTTTGTTAAATTCAACATCTTTTTCATATGAAGTTTTGGATTGTAAGTAATTATAATTTTTGAACATATCGTTGCATATTGAATTTCTAAAACACACAAAAACCAAAACTACAACACTCAAAACTAAAGCATTAGCAGCATGAACAACAAAAAAAAGTGACAACAGGTGCTCCGGAAGGGTAAACGTGTCTTGCTTTGTATACAGAACGTGCCTGTCATACTGTCAGTAGGTCAATCCAGGTTAAAGTCAAAATCGGTAATGTCAGATTCGGGAAGACATGAAACTA
The DNA here is from genome assembly GCA_002080025.1 of Modiolus philippinarum. Lineage (NCBI taxonomy): Eukaryota > Metazoa > Mollusca > Bivalvia > Mytilida > Modiolidae > Modiolus > Modiolus philippinarum. The sequence continues at coordinate 6,742 of MJUU01040663.1, forward strand.
GCTAAAATGTATTTTCTGATTTGTAAAGCCGACATTTTATATCTATCTATAATGTCGTGGTGACGGCCATAGAATTTCTGAAGAGACGAAAGTAACAAAGGCTGAATATATCCCTAACTTACCAGATTCTGTGATAGTGCTCTTTCCCATTTTTACATGAACTTTGTATGAACTACAAGCTCTGCAATAACGAGTCAACTTAGAAATATAAACTTCATACGATGGGGAGATAGGTATATTGCTGCTAAGAAAGGGAAATTCACATTTTATTCAAAATGATAACTTTTGCCATATACCTTAGATTTCATACGTCCATTTTCATCAATGTAGAACAAAAGTCAAGGCTTAATCAATTTGTGTACTGTTTCTATTCACTCTACAGTTAGAAACACTAAGCATCTGTCGGATTGTAAAGCCGACATTTCATATCTATCTATAATGTCGTGGTGACGGCCATAGAATTTCTGAATTAAAGACACCAGAAGATAAACTATTCAATATTCACTCAATAGGAATGAAGCTTGATATTTCTTTGTTTGGTCAAAAACTAAATGAAGTCAATAGATTGACGGCTTTCTGTCTATCTTCTCTCAACTGATATTTGTTTTGATTAACTATTAGCCAGTCATCCAGATAAACAAGTAGTCAGATATTTTATGCCCATATTAACAGCTTTGTGAAAATTTAAAGAGACAAGTTGGACCGAAACATATTGCCTTCTATTGAAAGCATTGTTTTTTTATACACAATCTGGCGTCCTGTATTTTGAGCTGAAACTATAATACATGAAGATTAACATCTTTTAGGTGTTTTGTTTCTTTATTCGTATGAAGCCACGTTCACATTGGGGCTAGTTCAGAAAAATCTATAAGCTTGCCAAGTCCTTTAATTTCAGTTTCTAATATTGATTTTGTTTTATGCTTTTTCATTGATTAGTCATCAATTCAATCTTTAACTCATAAATCCCATTAACTCGATAAAAGTTACAACAAAAGTCCGAAGCAATTAGAGGGAGAGACTGGTAAGGAAAACCCGTACGGCGTACGACAGTATCGAGAACACACGACACGACAGAGAACTTTTATGCAAGCCGTCATATTCCCGACTTGGAACCGGCATTTTATAAATAAAATGATGGGTTAAACCAGGTTTAATGATGCATCAACCTCCCGCTTATATGACGACTAACTATAGCTTCTGTGTGCCCAGATTGTGTTAAGTGTCAAAGCCATAATATTGTCAAACATTGCCTTTTGTTATACATGTAAAATGTTTTTGTCGATCGATGTACAAGCCTTGTGTCATCATACAGGTAAACTGTTTTTGTCGTTCGGTGTACAAGTCGCACCAAAGTGACCCATTGACAAACCTCAATAGAAGAAGCCAAAACTTAAACAAAACTGTCTTTAATGAAATCGGAAATTGGAATTGAATATTTATCAATCAAATCTTGATATCGTCTGGTAAATTTATTGAGAAATACTAAAAATCTGCATTTATCGAAGCCCTGATTTAAAAGCTTACGGTTTAAACATCTGTGTCGTTGTAAAAAATCTTGATAGTGACTACATGCTCTAGCGTAACGGATTAATTGAGAAATATATACTCCATACACTGGGGAAGACGGAAATGAAAGAAAACACTGAAACACAATCATTAGCATCATATCTAGATTTGTACAGCTCTATTGATTATAACATCTGAAAACAAAGTTTTACGACAATGTGACGATTTTGACTTTCCAATATTGAACTTCCCGTTTTTGAGCAGTAATATTTCCATACAGTGTATCTCCAGCATATGGCGTCTACATTTTACAACTAATTCGTTTTTGTTATTCAGCCTTCAGTGTTTACATGGATTTCGTCTACAGAGCAAAACTATCGCCCCGAAAACTTATACACAAGGTTGCAATTACCAAGATTTATGGTCGTCAACATTATTTGACCCATCGTTGAAATGTTTCTGTTTCACAAATGAGATTAGATATTTTGGAGTAGATCCAGAGTTTTTTTTTTACTGAACTGACAAACACAGCCTATGAACAAACAGGAATTTTTATCTGCGACGTATGGGACAGATCATAAGTACCCTTCATGAGCACCTGATTAAACTTCAAGTTGTTGGCTTCTCACTGCTAGAGCGTTGGTATTGTAGCTTATTTGTTTATTTTATTATTCTTTTTTGTCTTTGTCATGTTGTTTAAATTTGTGTTAAATCTGAATTTCCATGTATTTTGACTTTAGAATTTCTCCTTTCTCTCTTTTTACTCCAGTATTTTTTTTGCCTATGAATTAAGTCTTCAAAAACTCCAAATCATTTATTTTTACCATGTTAGTACCCCTTGCATTGTATTCATCTTGAAATTGAAGCTTTTAGATAATTGTTTAAATGTTTTACGTTTGCTATCATTTTAAGTTTTTAAGTTTTTATCTGGTACAAGGAATGAATTTCTGTGAAAACCTTATTGATGATAGGGAATTTCTCAATGTATAATGTCCTTTCTATTCAAGTAATTTATACTCAGTTTTTCCTTCCAAAAGGATAAAAAAAACTGAGCAGTTTGTCCGTAGTATAAAACGTTGGCTTGTTTCTTGTAAATGTATGGCGTTATAAGACATAAGTTGTCGAAATAGCCATCTGTTATCCATTTTACTCTTGCTTCAGTATCACTAAAATTCTTTAATCGAAGCATTTTAACCTCAACATATAATTTTCATTTTGTGTGTTTGTGTGTGTGTGTGTGATTTAATTTTGCATTTTTTCACATGTCGGAGAACATTAAGACAATAAGAGTAAGAACAAAATAACACTGCACTATGAAACTATTCACATTTATGAAACTTTTGATGTTAAGGGGGTTCGCTACTCCATTTGAAAATAAATAGGATTTCAAATAAACATGATTTTATGTTAGACAATTAAAAAAGAAACAATTTAAGTGAAAAAACTGATAGGTTGATGATCTAGTTTTTGAGTTTTAAATTATTGAAAATTTGGCGGGAAACCGAACTCCTCTGATTTTCCATAGGATTAACATTAACAAGGATTGACAATGAATAAATGTGACAGAATAAATAGAATCAAATGAACTTTTTACAGAATGCTCACAAAGATGTATAAAATGAAATTATGGAAAAAAATAAGGGGGTCAGTGGGCAAAAAATTTATAATACTTTTAAATGGATAAAACCTGAGGATTCCGAAAATCTGACGAAAATCCCAAAACATGAGGAGCGAGCCTCCTTAAGCAAACGTTTCGTGTAACAATTTCGTTAAGCGTACTAGAAGAATAGTGTGTGATTAGTAAAACCGTTACATTTTAATTTTACAAAATTTCATGATAGCTGTACTTATTATAATTTTTTTTCTCCTAAATTCGCATATATTAAATCTATATGGTTGAATATTACAGGTACACACACTACTACTGGTCACAATGCAAGATGTCAGTACCATAACCGGAGTCTTAGTTGTTTGAATATACAGCTGTTATCTATAGATTGTCATTTTCCATTGGATGTTACGAGTATTGATTTGTCATTTAATGAAATTGTAAACATTCCTTCAAGGTGTTTCAAAGGTTTAAATAAAGCTGAATCTATCTATTTACACGACAATAAGATAAGGTTTATTCATCAATTTGCCTTTTTCAACTTAATAAGTCTTAAAACACTATCTTTATGCAATAACTACATTGAAGTCATTCCTCGTGGTGTTTTTACACCCCTGAAATCATTATTATATCTGTCACTTTGCGGAAATGTGTATAACGACAATTTTCGCTCATTTCAAAGAGTTATGGCAGAATTATCTCCTTTGAAAAAAATTGAAAAATTAGATGTTGCTGTAAGCAACAAATTAAAAGGCAATGGCTGGTGTCCTGTATCTCGAATTGTAGAGAGCTTACGTCTTGGATCTGGAAAAGGATTAGACTACATAAATATAAAAAGAGAAATTGTAAACGATTTTGAAAATCTGATTGAACTGACAATCTTCGAAACTAAAGAAATAGATAAGTTTTCATTTCAACATCTTTTAAATCTGAAATCATTAACAATCAGTTTAATCGATAACAGTAATGTAGACAGTGTCTTTGTGTCATTGAGTGTTTTTCGGGGACGCAATATGAGTCTAATTAATATTAGTGGAAATAATTATCTTAATAATTTTCAAATCAAAAGGAAGCATTTTATAAACCTTCAACACATCTGCTTGAAACAGTTGATACTGAAAAACATGTTCATATCATATGTTGAGCCACTTAGTTTCAGGATATTTGCTCATGAATCCAGATGTCTCGAGAGTCTGGATATGTCGGAAAACCTAATATCAACAAATGGCAATAACTGGCTTTTATCACTGTCGATTTTTCCTCGCTTGAAAGTTTTCAGAGTGTCTGACTTCAGAAAAGATAATTATGTAGGAAATCGGGTTGAAAGTGTAACACATTTTCATGTTGCAAAAATCCCATTACCAGTTAAACTTGAAGAGCTGCATGTACGAAATACATTCTCAAGATATGATATCCCTTCCTCCTTAGCATTTCTTAATGGCAACAATTTGAGAATATTGGATTTTGGCTACGTCAAATTTCCTGCCTGCAATGGAACAATCATTGGCTTACCAAATTTACAGACTTTAGATATGTCTGGTTGGAACTGTACTGTTCTAGATGAAAATCTTCTTTCACAATTTCCAAGATTACAGAAGGTTACTGCCAGGGAAAGTTTTCTTGGAAAAGGCTTAATGATTAACATTCACAGTTTTAAATTATTTAAGGAGAATTTAGATTTACGATATATTGACATATCACACAATGGTATTTCAAGGATACCAGATGGCCTACTAGGGTCCCATTTAAGTCAGCTGCATTTTTTAAATCTTTCAAACAATAAATTACACGATTTCCCTGAAATCTCAGCAAAGATGTCGCAGTTAAAGGTTGTTGATTTACGCTCAAATAACATTGTAACTATTTCAAGAAAAATGAGAGACACGCTAGACATCATATTGCCAAATCATTTATACTTAGATTGGAATGCTTTCTCCTGTACATGTAAAAACATCGATTTTCTCAGGTGGTTTAGCACAACGAACGTTTTAAAGTCGACTGATATAAACCAGATGGAATGTATAACTGAATCGGGTTCTTTGAGTAGAATGTCATTGGTCGTGAGAGATATAGCAAACTCTATGAAACATTGTGAATCAAAAACCTGGGTATTCATTGCGACAACCTTATGTTCGTTTGTCATTATAGTTATTATTTTAACAATTGTATATATCCGGTATAAATATGCCATTGAGTACATGTATATCAGGATTAAAATGAAGTGGAAGAAATATCGACAACTAGATGAAAATGAATACCAGTTTCAGGCTTTCGTATCTCACAGTCATTTAGATACTACATTTGTTGTCAAACTTTATAACGTTTTAAAAAATCGAGGTGTCGAGATATGTTTGGATTCGAAAGATTTCATTGTAGGAGAGTCTGTGGCGGAAAACGTGGTACAAGCAATTAACACTAGTAGAAAAGTAATATTCGTTATAACTGAAAATTTTCTTCAAAGTACATGGGGATCGTATGAATTGGAAATGACGCGCATGCATGCGTTTCGAGAAGGCCGTGATAACATGATCATTGTTATTATAAAAGATGACATACCTCTACATAAAATGCCAAAAGCACTTCGTGACATCTGGTATAAAATCTTGTGCATTAGATGGCACAGTGAACCGGAAAATGAGTTTGAAACAGAGGATATATTCTACAATAGATTGTATGAAGCCATTTCACTCTAACATATTTGGGAATGATGCACATATTTATCATATGTTTATTATTTTTGCAAAATACATGTTGGAAATTTTGAACATGATGCCTCTGCTGGTTGAAATCTAGTCCACGAGGGTACTCACCAACCCAGTAACCAGTACTTCGGTGCTGGCCCGAAAACCGATTTTACTCGGAAACTTGCAATATCTAATTTAAGAAACTTTAATATACTAAGGAGTATTCCCTCTTGCATAGTTTTTAGGGTTGTATATGTAATGTTTCTGTGTTTTGTGGGCATGTAGTGTCTTTGGTCTTCCGTCTTCTTGTGTTCTTGCTTCTGCCTTTTCTCTAGACTTTGATTTGTGTAATCTTGTGCTTTGTTCCTTTGGTATTTTACTGCCGTTGTTCTGTCCGAAGTTGATTTTGGCTTTTCATTTAAGATCCTATTGGTAATTCTTTCTACAATAGATTTTACGAATATTTCTGTTTGTGGATTTCGAAATGTTTCGTTTGAGCTGCACTGAAGGGATATAGCCATATGTAGATACATAATTTACTATAACATCGAAATTTTGTTATTTATTAGCACTGGGCCGATGCCTCTGCTGGTTTACTGCTAGTCTTCGAGGGGATTCACCAGCCCAGAAGGGAATACTTCGGTGCTGGTCCGAAACCGATTTATCTTGGAAACTTGCAATAGCTAAAACAACGGCAGTAGAATACCGAAGAGAAAAGGGTAGTGATGATCAAAAAATCAAAGTCCAAAGACATGGCAAAAACAGTAACAGAGAAAAAAAAACAAAGACAAAAGAAGGAGGTAAGACAATCACAATGCACGGAGATTAAAAAAGACGACATTTAGAACAAAGGCACTCATAGTGTGAACTCCCATGAAAACCGGGATTTGCATCAGGTACTCAGGAAGGATAAGCATTTGATTTTGAAATTTAATTTCTAAATTTAAAAGCGTATCCCCTCTTGCATACAGTTTGAAATCCGGTGGTACTTAAACAATAGAAAATGAACTCTCGTTTAGAAAAGATAAAAATGTCGATTGCAATGTGTAACTCGTTGTTAAGACCTGATAAAAGTTACATGAAACTTTATACTCTGTTATGTTCATGTGACGTATATTGATATTGACATTTGACATTTTTTAAAAAGAAATTGATATTTCTCGCATATTTTTTAATGAAAAATGAGATTTCATGGAATATACCTGGTCCCGAAGAGTTTTGGATCTTGGTATTTCTTTATAACGAAAATTTGCAAGAAAAATATACTTTGCAATTAAATATTTATCAATTCATTTGCAAATTTTGGACTGAGTACACGCAGTGGTTTCGACGAAATAAAGTATATGAAACGACCATTTCTACCTCACAACCGTCTAGTTTACATAAACAAAATCGATTTTTACTCACTAAGCACGTGGGGTCTTTGAACGGACTTTAACTGAAGGCACGTCCTTTTCCATGATAAACCAATGAAATCTTGTGTTGATGATTTGCTTTTGATATCGTAGGTATAAAAGGAAAATGGCGCTGTTTCGAGACGATATGATTTTGTCTAGTAGCATAGAACGACGTTTGGATCTCAACGTTTCTTATGCAAGAATCGTCACTAAATTGACCTATAAATAAAGTATGTAAAAAAACATCTATCTTTACATATAATCTTGTCTGGATACCCTGCATTTTAACGCCCTATAGTAATTGATTTTAACCAGTATTTCCATATTTTCATCACGACAGTGAATAATGTAAGGAATTCGCATATTACCTCTTATTGGAGGCAATTTTAATCACTTTATAACTACAAAGTAAAGATCTGGGAATTAAATGACGTTTTGACTAAATATTGTATTTGTTTATTTCTTTTGAAATCTTGACATTTTGTCGATTGTTTATTTTCGTCGCCATGCTGTTAATTTGTTCCGAATTCGTTATGAACACAGGAAAGTTTTTTCTAGAAGAAAGATAATTTTATACCACTAGACTTCCCGCTGATAGCCATGTCCTTAGCTGATTTTTGCTTTTCATTTTAGATTCTATTGGTAATTTGTTCTCTATCAGTTTTTACAAATATTTATAAATGTTTGCTTTGATCTCCACTGAAGAAACAGAAGTTGTCAAAGTGGCAATATGTAGAAACAAAATATACTGTAACTTCGGTATATTGTTAATGATCTGAAATATAATTTGTTTAAAGAATGTCAAGCACATACGCTTTGGATCAAGAAATGAAAGTATAATTTTTATACTTTCATTTCACGTATTATGGTATGAAAGTGTGCGCCCGTCCGTCCGTCCGTCTGTTAACTGGAGAACGGTTTGATCAATTTTCTTGAAAGAGTACAGGATTATTGGTTACAACAGTCGACTGATTATTCGTTCCAGAGTAATTGTACATTGAATATTTCAAAAATGCATGAAATGGCATTTTCAGTCCATAAGTCTTACTCTAACTAGAGAAAGCTTTGATCATTTTTTTGAAACAGATCAAGTTCGATAGCCTTTTTATCAACTTTGATCAAATGGAGTTTTTAATTTCAAGAATCATTCAATCAGTTTGCTTAAATTGGGGACGGGCGAATCATTCGCTCTTGGTGCAGCTGGTTATTAGTTATGCAATAATCGTAGTACGCTTCAAATTACCTCGCAATGTTGATTGTCTGTATTAAGCTTTACTACAGTATGATTTTCAGTAATATTTATCTATGTCACAGTATGGGCTGTAGTATTATTTAGCTTTACTGTTTTTTTTTAAATTAGATGATCTAAAATTGTTCTGGTTGGAAAAGTACTACTTTGTTTATTGGCAAAGCCAGCAAACAGCAAAAGGGCGGACCAATATATCAGTTGTTATAGATGGTATTCGTGTGCCGATGTACGTTGTACTTAGTTATGTATCTTTGTAAATTTAATGGCTGTGTTATTTCTTTTGCATTATTTTGTTATTAATTGTATTTAATAATATAACTAATACTTTGAAAAAGACCGTACGGTCGTTTCATCCTTCTCTCAAACAAAGTTCTCTAAAAAAGCGATGTATCTATTTCCCCAAATTTCATCTTATGATTATATAAGGTCAAGGGTACTGAAATTAATGAATTTGTAAATACATAACAATCATTATTCTTCTAAATTACAACAAATTTATATTTCAACGCTAGATCCACGCACGAATTTTGTGAACATCTTGATCTGAAACACATGCTTTGTTAGACCTAGTGGACCCTATGGGTCAGTGACGTAGAAAAGAAAATTCAAATCAGTGCCAGTTCTTCAGAAAAAAATCCAAAGTGTTCATGTACGATTCTAACAATAATCTAAAGTAGTCTTCGGTACAGTTAAATCATACATAAATGTCTAAACCCATAGTTATGACTTCATTTAATTATATTAACTGTACTGTGTCTTGATAATACACGTAACCCATTCACTCTGGGTCGTGGATTCTTTTTCTTGAATCAACACTCAACAATGTAATTTCCTTCAAATAAAACTTTTTATTTTAATTAATGAACATCTTAAAAACTAACATTAGATCATCAGCACTAAGATAATAAGTCAAGCTAGTATATTTTAGTACTATCTAGATCAAATTTGGGTAATTCACTTTCAAATATACAATTTTTTTTCTCAGCATACACTTGATCATGTTGAAACTGAGTAAAATATCTTAACAATATAGAAAACATATTTCAATTTTGATTCTAAAATATGCAAAGAAACCGAATGTGTTGTTTTGATCTACATTTGTGCTAGGCTTGTAGAGCTAGAAATTGTGCAATGTATCTCTGTCTTTTCCGCCCTGCAAGTCTATCAATCCAAGCAAAACACCAGAAAATGCCCCAGAATTTCTAAAGTTTGAAATTAATACATTATTTAAAAAGTTAGTGCATTGATATCAGTGCTGTATATTATGCCGCTGTTGTTTTGTACTATTGCTTGTAGCCTTATGCAAAGTGAATTGACAAATAAAGAGCTTGTCTGATGTCTAATCCAAATTACCATTGAAAGAAATCATTATTGTTTAAAGTAAACATTTTTCGTATGGGAACTTAATTTGTAGCCTTGAGTGTCAAACGTTTTGTATATTACATACACTCAGATATAATTTGTTATAACTAAATAATTTAAAACAATATTTCAATATGTTTTATCTTTGAACATTATTTACTCTATGTTACCTTCACTTTGAAAATTCACAGCTGATTATAAGATCAAAATTGGAGTTCATGGTGGCATATCCATGTTAATTCTCGAAGAATCTGTGAAAAGTTGGTAAGTTTATTATGCTGTTTTCTAAGAAATCTGTGCATTAATTCGGAATCATCAATTATATAAGCAACAAGAATAATGACTGTCGGAAACGATCTCTGCACTCTCTGTTTGACAAAGAAAACATTTGGCGATGCCTTTGTTGGTGGACTGTTAGTCCCCGAGGGTATTCACCGACCCAGTAACCAGCTCTCCGGTGCTGACTCGAAAACCGTTTTTTTTTAAATTTGCAATATCAAATCTAATTAAATTTTGTTCAAAACAAAGGGGTATCTCCCTCTCGCATAGATCTATCATTCGCTGATTTTGGCTTTACTATTTAGATCCTATTGGTAATTTGTTCTCTATCAAAGTAAGTGAGAACCGAACCGTCAGTCAAACTTTGAAACATATTTCGGTATATGGATTTTCCAAATGTTTTGTTTTGATCTGCACTGAAGAGACATAAGTTGTCGTAATGCGCTTATGCAGAATCTAAATTAACAGTAACTTCGGTATTTTATTATTTGTTACGCACCCTTGGCATAATTATTAACGTTTTTGAAATTAAATTTTCAAAAGTCACTATTTTTACTAAATGAAATTCAAGGATATGTGGTTGTTAAAAATTTTGGGTTCTTGAGACTTTAGGGAAATTTACCAACGTTGAAATCAAATATTTTGAAATCCAATTGGGGAAAATGTTTGTCCTAATTAAACAAATGCTAAATGTAAGGTTGCAATATAAAATTCAAAAATAAGAGGTCTTTGAAACTTTAAGTAATTTAACAAAATAGAATCAAATATTCTTGAAATCCAGTTTGTGAAGATGTTTGTTCTTATCGAAACAAATGAAATAAGTACGGTAGTTAGGTAGAATTTCAAAAAATAAGAGGTCACTTTAGACTTTCAGATATTAATCAAAATTTGAATCAAATATTTTTGAAATCCAATTGGTGAAGATGTTTGTTCTAATAAAAAAAAATCTAAAAGTAAGGTTACTATGTAGAATTCCCCAAAAATAAGTGGTCTTTGAGGCTTTCAGAAAATTTACCAAAATTGGAATAAAATTATTTTGAAATCCCATCGATGAAAATGTCTAATCGTTTGACTAATCGACACAATTTCTACTGTTTGGTTGCTAGGTAGAATTACAAAAATAATTGGTCTTGGAGACTTTTGGGAAATTAATCAAAATTGGAATAGAATACTTTTTAAATTCTACTGGTGAAAATGTAGCTTGCTAGGTAGAATTAAAAAAAATAAGTGGTTTTGAGACTTTCATGATATGTACCAAAATTGGAGTCACATTTGAAAAATCTAATTATCCAGAATTATTTTTTCGAGCACTTGCAAAATGGTGAGATTACATGCTAAAATTTTCAAAAATATGAGTCCTTGACACTTTCAGGAAATTTACCAAAGTTGGAACCACAATCAAATTCCGAAAGCTTATTGCACATCTACAGACTATATGCAAAAATTCTACAACAATATTAAATTCCTGAATCCAAAGATATAAATTAAGTTCACGTCACACACCACACGTGTAAAAATCCATATTTTGGCCTAAATGAAAATAGACATTGTGGGGCCTCTTGTTTTCACCAAGTTAAGTAGCAAAAATCCGAAAGCTTATGCACATCTACAGACTATGTCCTCTATTCTATAACATAATCTAATGCTGTTGATGAGAGGTTATTACTTGAAACACGTGTACAGCATAACAAAATTTACTGTTTTTATGCAACTTGGGTATTTTCTGTATCTATAACTAAATCAAAAACGTAGGAGCAGTTCGCATCGCAAGAAAGTGGGACGGTCGGACGGACACACAGACGGAAGAACGAGGCCAACGACGTGCGTGGATAATTACTTATTCTGATCTGTGTTGAAATATGCGGAAGCGTCTTTTGATATTTCGAAACAAAAGCTTTTAATCGATAATTATGCCAACTTATCTTTTTTAAATTTTCCCCCGTCATCTTCTTTGTATAGATGTATCAGCCTGATTGACATGAATGCCGGTGTCTGACATTAAAGTGGACATTTTCAGCTAGATTCACGTCTTCCCGGATTTGACTACCGACTTTGACATTTTCCCGGATTGAATCACTCACAGTGTGGCGGGTGCTGTTACAGAGCAGGACATGCATACCCTTCCGGAACACCTGATGTCACTCTCAGTTTCACTGGAGTTCACACTGAGTACCTTTGTTCTGAATGTTGTGGTTTCTGGTTCTGTGCTTTGTGTCTGTCTGGCGTCATTGTTTTTGTGTCTAACGTCATTGTTTTCTGTGTTCTCGTTTTTGCCCTGTCTTTGGACTTCGATTTTTGTGAATATCACCCCTTTGTTCCTTCGGTATTCTACTACCGTTATTTGACATTATTTGTATATATATTTAAGCAATAATAGTACATTATTTGAGTGTCCAGGATGTCAGTTGTTGATTTGACGGTCAAAAATGCATTTTACAGGCGACGTGTAGCAGAGCCTGTAAACGGATGTATTCGATCATCAAATAAAGTCATTAAAATAATGTACTATTATTGCGACTGTAACGCAATCCAACAATTTAATGTCTTGTTTGTATGAAACATAATATGTTAGTGGACCTGGAACCAGACTTGACAGGGAACTTACTTTGTCCGTGGCATATTGTTGTTGTTATTGACAAATTAAATGATCTGTTACAAAAATGTTGCATCAGAACTCACCACATTTTACTTAATCAAATATCATGATAGAATATTTGAAATAGGCACGTCGTTTTTTAAAGAGTTCAGGTTCGTAATAAGATTATGACAATAAACCATTAGTAATTCAATGATGTAATTCCCGTAAAGAGCACTTAAGGCGATGGTCATCCTAGGAAAAAGTTAGTTCAAAAATAAAAATGGTTTATAAATAATATAATACTTCAATAAAACGTCTAATATTTTTTTTTTTACAGATTGTCCCCTTTGTCTCTGGCTGGTTTCCACTTGAACCACCTTAACCTACATCTATATTTGTTTTTTTCTTTCAAAATGTGCTTTTTTATTGATTCTGTTTATTTCTTTTGAAATAGGGTCTGTAAGTCTCGTCATGTGACACCGAGAAATCACGATAAAATTGCAATTTGAAAACGTTTCCCGCCAAAATATGACGTTGCAGGATTATGACGTTCAATTTTTTTCCTTGAAACGTCATATGTTTTTGTTTAAAATGCAACTTCCGGGTACAAGTTTTGGTCCCGGAAGTTCCAAAATTAGACGAGACTTACAGACCCTATTAATAATGTTAACTTTATCGGAGCTCTTGATGAGTCTCCTATTGAAATGGTTCACATTGTTGGGGGTGTATTTTTGTGGCGTTTATATTATATTCTGTTTGTTTTGACTAAGTCATTTACATTTCTGTATGTATGTGATCTTTATATTGCCATGTATTTTGATTTATGGTTGTTGTTGCAGTATTCATTTGGAATTTATCGTCCATAGACTGCCGTTTTTCACTGGATACTTCGGACATTGATTTGCCATTTAATCAAATTGTAATCATTCCGTCAAGGTGCTTCAAAGGGCTACAAAATTTTAAATACAATAGAATAAAAACTATTAAATCGTATGATTTTTTGGATTTAAAAAAACTGATTACACTTTCTTACACAACAATAAAATTAAGGTTTTACCTCATTCTGTTTTTACACCACTTATATTCTGATTGTATCTTCAGCTTAATGGAAACAAGTATGGCTTTAATTTACTGTCATTTCAAGGAGTCTTGGAAGAATTAGCCCCCCCCCCCTAAAAATTGACTGTTGATATTAACCACGAAATAAAAAGCAGCGACTGGTGCGCTGTATCTCAAAGTCTGATAAGTTTACATGTCATCACGGACAGTCCTTTGCACATAAACAGGGAAATATTTAACAACTTTCCAAATTTGAAAGAATTTGTAATTGACGATATCAATGAAATAGAGAGTTACTCATTTCGACATTTTAACAATCTGAAAACATTAAAAATTATCTTGTATGACGGTATGCCAAATAGTAGTTCCTGTCTTTGAGCGTTTTTCAAGGGCGAAATATGTATCTTATTTACATAAGCTGAAATAATTATCTGAACAATTTTCACATGAACAGGAATCATTTTAAACACATTCAACACATCTGCTAAAAGCAGCTAGTATAAAAAGACTTGTTTATCTCATATTTAGAACCACGAAGTTTTGAAGTTTCTGCTTATAAATCCAGATGTTTGCAGATATGTAAGAAAATCCACTATTAACATGAAGAAATGATTGGTTGTTTTCATTGTCGATTTTTTCCGCAATTTAAAGTTTTCAGGGCACCAGATTTTAGAAAAGCTAATCTCCTTGGAAATAACTTTTACGATGTGAAATACTTGGTACATTATGATACCTTAAAGGTTTTGTTACCAGTTAAACTTGAAGAACTACGTATTACAAATACTTATTCAAGATTCGATATCCCTTCTTCATTAATCGTTGTGAATGGCAACAAATTAAAGATATTAGACTTAGCGTATGTCAGATTTCTCGCATGCAATGGAACCATATATGGCTTACCAAATCTAACAACTTTAGATATGTCTGGTTGGAATTGTACTGTGCTAGATGAAACGCTTCTTTCCCATTGTCCAAAGTTACAAACCTCATTCAACAAAAAGTTTTCTTGGAAAAGGGTTAACGTCTAATAGTCTAAACAATCTGTTTGAATCCTTTGTGAATCAACTGCAGTTTTAAATTTATCAAACGATGAATTACATGATTTTCCTGAGCTTCCGACTCGAATTTCTAAGTTAAAGGTAGTCGATTTACGTTCAAATAACATCGCAACTATTCCAAATAACAAAGTACCGAAGTAACTGTAAATTTTATTTCTGCATATGCGCATTTCGACAAC
>MJUU01040663.1:22085-38764 GCA_002080025.1 Modiolus philippinarum
ATTACAAATATTTATTCAAGATTCGATATCCCTTCTTCATTAATCGTTGTGAATGGCAACAAATTAAAGATATTGGACTTAGCGTATGTCAGATTTCCCGCATGCAATGGAACCATATATGGCTTACCAAATCTAACAACTTTAGATATGTCTGGTTGGAATTGTACTGTGCTAGATGAAACGCTTCTTTTCCATTGTCCAAAGTTACAAAACCTCATTCAACAAAAAGTTTTCTTGGAAAAGGGTTAACGTCTAATAGTCTAAACAATCTGTTTGAATCCGTTTTGAATCAACTGCAGTTTTAAATTTATCAAACGATGAATTACATGATTTTCCTGAGCTTCCGACTCGAATTTCTAAGTTAAAGGTAGTCGATTTACGTTCAAATAACATCGCAACTATTCCAAATATCAAAGTACCGAAGTTACTGTAAATTTTATTTCTGCATATGCGCATTTCGACAACTTATGTCTCTTCAGTGCAGATAAAATCTAAACGTTTGGAAGACCATTTACTCAAAGATGTTTAAACTGATAGAGAACAATTATCCAATATTCCAAGTTATATCAGGAACACACTGGAGGTTGTATTTCCAAATCATTTATATCTAGACGGCAATCGTTTTTAATGTACGTGTATAAATGTTGAATTTTAAAGTGTTTGAGCACAACAAAACTTAAAACATCAATTGATATGAAATTTTCAAAATGCATAACGGAATCTGGTTCCGTTAAAAGCATATGTCATCAGTTGTGAATGATATAGTAAACGTTATGAGACATTGTGAAACAAAGTTATGGGTGATTATTGCGACAACATTATGTTCTTTTGTCGTTATAGTTGTGTAGGACTCTAAAGTGCGATGGGGACGCTAAAGTGCGATGGTCGCGCTAAAATGCGATGGTCCACGCTAAAGTGCGATGGTAAGATCTAGTAGTGGACGCTAAAGTGAGATGGTCCACGCTAAAGTGCGATGGTCTAATTTCAGAGCGAATAAATCACCCAATATTTTTTTTCATATTGATCGTAATAAACGGTTATTTACAATGTATAGAATAAAAAATACTTAAATGCTTAATTATGTACGCTTTTCCCGAATGCTCGCAAAAATGTCAATGAAAAAAATTGCAACATGACGCGAAGTAATTATAACGTCGACTTAGAGGTTCCGCTTGAAAACAACATTGCTGAGTCTAAATATGCCAGATGAGGGTTTTAGTTCCTGGAAAAGAGGGAAAAGAGGGAAACAAATGATTCCTTCCAGACCATTTTTGGACAGTCCTGGAAGAAATAATAGGCATTTGAGAGATGTGCGCAAATTAAAAATAATAAAAGGAGCTTCTCAATCTGCTAGGGACCCTGTCCAAGACAGTCTAGCCCTATCCATAACCTAACACTAAGAAACTCAAACCCTAATCTATGGGTTATGGGGTATATTGGAGACTTTCACTGAAGAAGCAATGTGACAAAGGAATTTATTAAAAATCCAAACCAAAGCCTAATATGGTAAATGTAAAACAAAATGGCAAATCTAAAGGAGTGGGTTCCATAAAGTAAGATTAGGCCTTTATGTTAGCGCATTGTTGAAACAGAGGGTTCAAGGGGTTGGTCCCCCTTTTTCTGGATATTTTTCACTTTTTTTCTAAATTAAGAACAATACCGACAGAAAATGGTAAATAAAATTAAAACCTTCTTTTTCCTGGAACCTCATTTGAACCCCATCTTTTTCAAGACTGGATCCGTCGCTGGGTAAGAGTATAGTACAGTATTTTAATATTTTGTTATATTTGGGTCCATATGTGGAACCAGGGTGTCCCAGGAAAAAATCGACGTCTTTTTTCTTGAAGGTTCGTGCAAAATTGTGGCAAAATTTATGGCAAAAATATCCTAGAAGCATCAGTTACCCAATAGGATCTAAATGAAAAGTCGATATTAGGGAAGGACTTGGCTATCTACGAGGGAGAATATATAGTACAGTATTTTTGATATTTTGTTATATTTGGGTCCATTTGTGGAACCAGGGTGTCCCGGGGAAAAACCGACGCCTTTTTTCTTGAAGGTTCGTGCAAAATTAAAAGTCGATATTAGCGAAGGACATGGTTATCTACGAGGGAGAATCTTCATAGTACTAAACATTTATTTTAATTTAGATAATTGAAGTAAGGGAGAACCGAACCGTCAATCAAAGGTTCCAAATAAAGACGGTGTTGGGATCAGCAGCGAAATTCTGACTACTGGGTTGGCTAATACCATTGGGGACTAAGAGTAACCAAACAGAGGCATTGGCCCAGTGGTAATAAATTACAAAATTCCATAACCTGGTACCCTGGAAAAATATTTTCCTTTCGCAAGCTTCACTTCAAATATATTCGAACCGGAAGCCGCTAACGGTAAAGAGAATATTGAGTCAGGATTCCAGACTACAAAATTCCCAAGTTACTGTAAATTTTAGTTTCTGCATATGGTCATTTTGACAAGTTATGTCTCTTTATTGCAGATAATATCAAAACATTTGGAGGACCATGAACCAAACTAAATGTTAAAGCTGATAGCTTTACATGCCATATTTAAGCCGTCCGTTTCAAATTATCTACTACTTCGCGGAGCGATCATAGCAATGGAACATAACGACTGCATATTACAGCCCTTCACATAAAAAGCGATGTCAACATTATACTCATTCAGTGAAGACCATCGTATTTAGCGAGTACAACAAAACACTAAAGTTTGACGTCACAGCGTGGATAAACAATTGCACTCTTGGCGCAGTAGATCACCGCACTTTAGCTTGGACCTTCGCATTTCAGCATGTTCACCATCGCACTTTAGCGTGACCATCGTACTTTAGACTGACCATCGTACTTCAGCGTGCCATCGCGTTTTAGAGTCTTACAGTTGTAATACTTACAATTGTATATATCCGATATAAATACGTTATAGAATACATGTATATCAGGATTAAATAAAACTGAAGAAATACAAAAAAAAAAAAAAAAAAAAAAAAAAAAAAAACTGGAAGAAAACCAGTTCCAGGCTTTTGTTTCTCACAGTCATTTAGATACCGAATGGGTTGTCGAACTTTACAAAAAATTGAAAGATAGCGGTATTGAGGTTTGTTTTTATGCTAAAGATTTCATGGCAGGAAATTCAGTGGCGGAGAATATTGTTCAAGCCATTGACACGAGCAGGAAAGTTCCTTCAGAGTACATGGGGATCATACGAATTGGAACAACGGCAGTAGAATACCGAAGGAACAAGGGAAGCGAAGAATACAAAAATCGAAATCCGAAGACATGGCAAAAACGGCAACAGAGAAAAACAAAGACAATGGAAATGACACAAAGGCATGCCTTTAGGGAAGACCGTGATAACATGATCATTGTTATTATAAAGGATGACAAAAGTACTTCATGACATCTGGTATAAAGTTTTATGCATTAAATGGCACAGTGAACCAGCAAATGAGTTCCAAACGGAGGATGTTTTCTACAATAGATTATATTAGCTCATTTAGATCATATTGGTTATTTGTTCTCTATCAATTTTTAAGCACATTTGAGTTAATGGTCTTCCAACATTTAGATTTTAAAAAAAATTTTCAACAAATTGAATTGTTTTGGTAATTTTTAATGAAAAAGTTTAAACCGAAGACTTAGAATCTATTTTTCCAAACTTTTTTTAATCATAAAGTCATCAAAAATCTATAAACTCCTTGGAAAGGTTATTATCAAGTGAAATTTAAAATACATAATAGTTTTGGTCATTTTCAAGGATTCGGTTTAACCAAAGACTAAAAATCTTACTTTTCCAATCATATTTTTGCTATAAGTTATCTGACTTTGGACTATGCAATATAAAAATGAATCATAAATCAATATTCTTTTTAATACAATATATAAGACAGAGATAAGGGGGTAAAACAAGAACGGTTGTCACATTTCAACATGGAAGAATAAGATTGATATATTAAAGTAAGTGAGAACCGAACCGTCAATCCAAAAGCGAACAATCCAAGGACAATGGCAACACCAGAAACAAAAAAGGAGAAAAAAAACAGAGACACAACATGGGTACTGCACAGAAAAGAAAAATGAAATATTATTTATTAAGATAAAGATTATTATTTGATATATTAAGTTTGCTTAAATTTATTGAAGCTGATTATGGAAGTTTTTTTCTTTCAACTACAAAACAAACTAAAACCCATTCTGTTCGTCCTATGTTTTTACACTGTTATATTACCTTATTTTTTTTTAATTTCTTTTATCATGCGTACACAATATATATGTTAAATTAAATAAATGGTTTATCAAAATTATCCAAAGCACTATCGTTCGCTAGATATTAAAACATATATAAATATCTAAATACCGAAGTTACTGTTAATTTATTTTCTGCATATGCGCATTTCGACAACTTGTGTCTCTTCAATTATTGAATTCTTTGTCTTCTATGCGTTGGTAATGACCAGTGTCGGGGAGGCAATTTACGGATATTTAAAAAGTCGAGGTCAATTGAACTCTTTATATAATATACGTTTTTACTTTGTGAAAACTGATCAGTGTCACAGAGGCGATTTATGGATATTAGAATTGAAATATAGATATTAGAAAAATAATCCGAGTCAGCTGACCTCTTCATTTGATATACAATAATTAATAGAATTACTAATCAGTGTCACAGGGGCGATTTATGGAGATTTGAATTATAGATATCAATAAATCGAATTATGGAGATTAGAATTATAGATATTAATAAATCGAATTATGGAATTTGAATTATAGATATCAATAAATCGAATTATGGAGATTTGAATTATAGATATTAATAAATCGAATTATGGAGATTTGAATTATAGATATTCAAAAATGAATAATAGATATCTATAATTAGTGTCGAATTATAGATATTAATAATTGAATTATAGATATTAAAAAATAAATTATAGATATTAATAATTCGCACTATTTATTAATATCTATAAATCATTTATTGATATTTAAAAGTGATTAATAGATATCTATTAATCATTTATTAATAGCTGTCATTCATTGATAGATATCAATAAATAGCGAATAAATTCCACAACGACTTTCCATATATAACTACTGAATGAAAAACGAAGGTAGAAATTAAAAACAGTAAAGTGTGCCTATATATTTATTCGTTGTATTCTTTTCATATTTATTTTGTTCAACACTTTGCAATGGATTTTGCTCAAATCGGTGTTAGTTGCCGTCTTGAACTTTCTAAGAGGTATGAGCATAGCTTTTGTAGAGACTTTGTTGCATGAGCATTTACTCCATATAATTTCATTGTTTTTTTACTGGAGATACAGCGTACTATTTATTTATAATGCTTATTTACTTTATTTCATACAGAAAGTGGTTTCTACCTCTTTTACTATTTTATTTTTAATAGCTGACCCAACAGCATCTAAGATTACATTTGAAATATTTGCTACCACCTATTCTATATTATTTGATATGAGAAATGAATCCCAATCATAGGTTGCTAAAGTACGGCGGTATGTATCGAAATCGCAATAATCATAGAACCAAATTTTCTGTTTTGTGATTTTTTGGGACAGGTTTTGGAAAATTGAGAATGCCTACAACTGGACAGTGGTATCTGGTCTGATTCAACAATGCTGGATATGGGATACAATTTACATCATTTGTTAATATTGAATCTAGTAAGACGACGAGTGTCGGTAAAGTATGTCGGTTCCTCTATACGCTGAGATAGATTATATCGGGTAGCAATATTACGAATTTTGAAAGGTTATGAACATTTAATTGGTAATCGTTAAATCTCCTGAAATAATGATGTAATCAATCTTGCTGATATTTGAGGCATTCTCAGTAGAATTGTCTATTAGATCCCAAATTTCTTTCGGGCTATTTGGAGGGACATAAAAGACGTTTTCTCTGTTCATTTTAACTGAATCTATGCTACCTCCAAACCCACAAGTTCCAAGTCTACCCTTCTTTTACCATGTAAATTATCCTTCACATATACTATTACCCCACCTCCGGATTTGGCTGGCCTCTATTATTTCGCAACGGTTTTTGAAAATTCAATAATTCAACAGATTCAACTCTTTGATCGTTTTTCAACCAAGTCTCGATGAATGACAATATGCCATAATTGTCGTACTAATGTGAGATCTAATTTTGGTATAAGACTATGTATATTAAGATGTAGAAATTATCTTTTGAAAGTAATATTAATTGATACAGGAATAATCCCTGTAGCTAAGCATTTTATTTTTTTTGTTGCCTATAGAAAATAGCACATTAGAAAAACGACCAACTCTCATTTGATATTGCTCGATACAGATACAAATTAGAAAATAATAGTCAAATTCCCTTTTCTTTGTAGCAATATTTTAACAGAGCCGACAAATTGATTTTACATCTCCCAACTCGTTCGCATCTCAATGGCCTGTGGTCAATACAGTTACACTCTTGATAGATGCCAATTGTTCACAAATCTGAGTAAAATTATGCAGCGTCAAACTGTTAAAGAGAAGAAAAACTCATAGGTACCACCCATCCCCCCCAAGAAAAAAAAACAAAAGACAAAAAAATAAATAAAAATAAAAAAAACAAAAACAAAAACACACACACATACACAAAAAACGAACAAACAAACAAACAAACAAACAAAACCAAAATGAACAACAATTAAAAAAAACAAAAACAAAAACAAAAACAAAAAACAAAACAAAAACAAACAAAAAAACAAAAAAAAGACACACACACACACACACACACACACACACACACACACACACACACAAAAAAAAACAAACAAACAAAACAAAACAAGCAGGACACAAAAATCGGTTCTTTTAGTAGATTTAATTGCAGGACATATGCGAAAAATTACAAAGAATAAATCCGTATCTCGAAGCCTTTGGGATAAAAACAATGGAGTATGCCAAAGCCTTGTACACCATAATAGGGAAAACATGTTTTGATTTGATCCGCACTGAAGAGACACAAGTTGTCAATTTGCGCATATGCAGAAAGTAAATTCATATTAACTTCGGTATTTTGTTATTTTATTGTTGTTCTTCATCTTGAAGTGCCCATGATTCCTTCAACAATGAGCTTTTCTCATACCCAATAGGCAGTTCAGGAAGGCCCTCAGCACCAGTTTGATCGGTTTGTTTGCTTATTGTCGAGCAACGCTACCTCCATGCTCTTCCTTATCCATGAATGCAGGGTTGTCAACAAACATAAAATTAGATTGCAAGTGTTCGTACAACCCGTTGCCCGACAAAAGACTTATAAAAGACAATCACAACATATAAACATCAACAGGGCACTCATCGAGTCACTTGCAAGATAACTTGGCCATATTTCGATTGGTAAATAATCTGTTTTGGTTTTAAAAATCTAGTATTTAATTGGCAATTTTCAAGTTGAAAGTATTTTACATACTTTTTTTATTCTCAGTTTCTAATTTCACACCACATATAACAAGATCGTGACTTCTACATATTGGGATGGGTTGATTTTTTTCAAGGTAAAAGGTATAACGTTATTATTTACTTTCAACAATTGAATTTTTCGATTACTAATAACCCGTAGGTACAGATTTTATGAAAATAATGCGAATGTCTTGATAACAAGAGGAGGAAACAGTCGGAGACGACAGCTTACTTTCTCACTCGTTTTTGAATGTATGTATAGTATTATTAGCACACAAGAAGTTGTTCTGTTCAAAATTTGGCCTGTTACTGAAATCTAAGCCAGTCATGCATGAAATGTAGGCTATGGTGCCCTTAACCAATCAGGAGCATCATACCTATAGCAGACGCATCTGCTGAATAGATAAAAGATAAATGCTCTACAAGTTGTAGTATCTTAGTTTAGACAGTAACAAGAAACTTAACCAAAGTCACCCATCTGTTGCTTTCTGACTGTACATGACACAAAATATCATTTCTTTGTATCTGCCTAACGTCATTGTTTTCAGTGTTCTTGTTTTGGCCACGTCTTTGGACTTCGATTTTTGTAAATACCACTCCATGTGTTCCTTCGGTATTCTACTGCGGTTGTTTGCTCTAAGAGTTGTTGAATCTGGGAACTGGACCCATACAGAAGCTTTAAGTCACTCATGCATGAAATGTAGGTCAGAGGGACCTTATTTTTATCTGGAGTTTCGTAACTTCACAAAACGTATCTTCCAAAGGTTAACATTCTATCTGCACTGAAGAGACATGAGTTGTCGAAATGCGCACATGCAGAAGATAAATTCACAGAAACTTCGGTATTTAGTAATTTGCATACAAAATATCATTCCACTACGAGATGTAGTTTTCAAGATCTAGACTCTTACAAAATCATTTACCCAAGTTCCTCATGCTTGAAATATGACCATAGTGGCCTTATCTATATCGTAACTTAACAAGACGCAACTTCATACAAAAAATTTTGCCTCTATGAGCAGTAGTATCCAATATCTGGACTCTTACAAAAACTTTAACCCCAAGTTACTCATGCATGAACTTAGGGGCAAAGTGACATAATTTTTATCTGGAGCTTCGTAACTTTACAAGACGCATCCACATAAAAAATCTTTTATCTACGAGTTGCAGTATCCTGGATCTGGACTCTAACACAGACAAAACATTCTCCATCAATGACTTGTTATTCAAAAGATATATGGTATTAACTTTGAGCGGACGGACGGATGAACGGGTAAACGGACAAAAGGGTGAAACGCTATATCCCCTCCCCAACTTTATTGATCGACGAGATAATAGAGGCTACATTAATATCTTAACAATTCCAAACAAATAACTAAATACTGAAGTTACTGTTAATTTAGTTTCTGTATATGCGCATTTCGACAACTTATGTCTCTTTAGTGCAGATAAAATCTAAACGTTTGGAAGACTCAAACAAATAACCCATCATAATAAGGCAATCAACTGATTTAAATAAGTAAAGAAGATTTGTTTGTATCTTAAGATCAGAATATATGATAGACTCATGGACTGGGTTTGAGTGCCTTATACGGAAAAAGACAAGATAACCTTTCCAGAGCAAGTGTTGTACCTGTGGGTTTTTATGATAATCCCATTGTGAGACCTTCATTTTTGAGTAATTCTATCTTTTGTGAATGTATTGTATCCCTAATCATCTTTTCTTGTTTTACTTTTCTCATGTCTTTAATCTTTGTGACCCTCGTATACTTTACTAGACTGCAATTCAATATGAGAAACCGCATTTTGTCTCAAAACCGAAATTTTGGAAAATTCATAGAACCAATTACTCCCAAAGTTGAGCTCAACTTTTAGCAGATGACGTAATAGTCTCAAAATAATCATTTTGAGCATAGCTCTGTCCTTAGCTGCTGATTTTGGCTTTACTATTTTGATTCTATTGGTAATTTGTTCTCCTTCAGCTTTTACACACATTTCGGTAAATGGATTTCAGTTTAAAGACATATCCTACTATTCAAACTCCAATATGATATCTTCTTGATATTCCTTTTGTGCAATATTAATGATGAAAACTTTAAATTAAGCTAAATCCCGCACCCATGACCAATGAAGACATGGATGTAGCGTTGCTCGACAATTAGCAAAGAATTCCGCTTAAACCGTTGCTAGGGGCCGTCTTGAACTTACTATGAGGTGTGAGAATAGCTCATTGTTGAAGGCCTCATGGTGACTTCAAGATGAAGAACAACAATAAAAGCATTGTTCCTTTGCTTGTTTTTACCATGTATTTGTAGAGACTTTGTCTCATTTGCATTTACTCCATATCCTTTTATTTATCCTTTTATTCATCATTCAAAATGTTATGATTTGATCTGCTTTGAAGAGATATAAGTTGTCGAAATGCGCATATGAAGATATTAAATTTATAGTTACTTCAATCTGTATTTTGTTATTTCAAAATGCAGTTCCCCAAACTGAAATACCGTCGATTATATATGAAAATACCCATTTTTGTAAGTATGGTTCAAAATTCAGTCGAACTTAAAAAATGATCATTGAAATGAAAAAATAATGTCACGTTGTCAGGTTGGAATATACAAATGACCAGCACACAACGAGGCTCTTGAGGCATACCCTGTTTTACACATGTAATACTTTATTTTTCACTTGTTAGGGTTTATATTGATTTAGAATATATAGCGTTATTCATATATCTAAGACAATGCCACTCATCATTTTTTTCTCTGACCGATGGCCATCGTGATTTGAGGCTTTTCAAGAGTGTCACAACATTGAAAATCTGATTTTTAATGTCATAAACATATAAAGAATTTGTATTATTTAGAGAATAATGTGCTTATTTCAAAACATCATATTATTGACTTTAAAGTAAATAAACTATGGTGAAATCTATGATGTATAATGTCAATGTTCAGCTGCAGCATTGCAGATACTGCATGAAAACTTTGTTTATATTACAGTTAAGGTGTACTTGTTCTTGAGAGAATATCTATAGACTTTTTTTATTCTTGGCATTTTATTATTATTTAATGATGACTTAAAGATGAAGAACAACCATAAAAGTGTTGATCCATTGCTAAGTCTTACCATATTTTTGTAGAGAGTTTGTCTTATGTGTATTTGCTCCATATCCCTTCAATTGTAAATTTTTTGTAGACATCTCACTATTTTATAATGCCAAGTTTTCTTACAATCGACTTGACGTGTTTGTCTATTTGTTGTATCTATCCACTAGTTTTGGACACTAGTGCTTTTGTCGGGTGAGGGATGACAGTGATTATGAGAGCACTTTGCCCGTTTGTTTTATTTTTGTTGACGATCTCGCACCCATGGATTAAACACGAATGTGACATTGTTCGACAATTAGCAATTCCGCTAGAGGCCGTCTTGAACTTACCATGAGGTATGAGAAAAATTCACTGTTGACGGCAAAATGGTGACTAAAAATGAAGAATAACATGAAAAGCGTTGTTCCGTTGTTTAACCATGTAAGTGTAGAGACTTTGTCTCATATGCATTTATTCCATATCCTTTAAATGTTAACACAGGAGATGATGGGTAAAATGAAAATAACATTAGTTTGCATAACGAACAGATTAAGAACTTTTGTTTTGTGGGCGTGTCGTATCTTATTATAATATCTTCCGTCTTTTGGTGATGCTGGGTTCCGTGGTATATAGCATTATAACATATTTGCGTTTGAATAAGGTGCAAACGTACCTTTTCTCCAAACAACCACGCAAAATTTGTCAATCCCTCCCTAAACATATGTTTACCCCCGCATTATTTGCTGGTACGCTGTGATTTTGTAAAAATTCTTATAAAGGAAAGAATAAAGTCCTAATATGGACTATGCCGGTAGGAAAAATTATATATTTTACAGCATCATTTTTTGAAAACAATCATATATTCAAAATGTGCTTTTCATTTGCAACAAAAATGACAGATGAATATGTTTTGAAGGTGAAAATTATAAAGATAAAAGTATCTTTTTGTTTGTCTAGTACATTTTGTTACCGTGTGCTAAATGGGCGTTTATGACGTGCTTTTTCTTATATGTCCCACATTTGAATATTTCTTTTCGAAATGTGCATTTGATAAAGTCTCTGATACAACAGGAATTGTGAATGAGGAAATGAGAAGAAAATGTCTAGTCTATTTTGTTACTGGACAATCTTGTAACGTGTTCTCTTCATTTTCATCGTCCGTAACGTGGAATAGTTTTGTTGTGAATGTTATAAAATTATGCACAACACGTTTCACCAACCGAGAGAATAGTAGTATATTAAAAAGAAAACTGCAAAGTGTGGATAAATGCGGGAAAAATAGTAAAATAAAAACTCAATTTGTAATAAAAATCGTAATAGACAAATTTGCTATCGGGAAAAAAAAACAAAAACAAAACAAAAAAAAAACAAAAAAACAAAACAAAACAAAAAGAAAACAAAAAAAAAAACAACAAAAAAACAGGGGTATTTAAGAAATTATTTGAATGCACTCTTTATGTGACAATTTGTACCTCCTCGTACTCCGGCATTTATAGTTAATTACTTTTTTGGTCATTGTTTTATATATAATAATGGATAAAGAGAAGAAAATATTTTGGCCTAATTTTACTACATGTACTTTATGGTTGTGAATTTGTCTAATTTACCACACTATGCTAGTGTTAGGTTTAAGGTTATCGTTATAGATTATGCAAGTGCTGACTTAGATATAGTAAATTACACCTGACGTACAAATTTTAGGAATTACACTAATTTAAATTCATCTGAAAAAATTCATCTGAAAAAAATTCATCTGATCATAACAATCAGAACTAAAAATATTTATATCAAAAGCAATAAATAGGTTTAATCTAAAGGGATGGTGAAGCTGCAGACTTTTGTGGCTTGGTACATGGACACAGTACTAATATATATGATCTTTATATGTTGTATTGTTTTGGTCCCTTTGTCGATGTTTATATGTTGTATTGTTTTTGTCAGGTAACGGTTTACAGTATTTTTGCATGTACTTATGTCCAATATTTTATGTTTATTTGACGATCACATATCCCTGACGAAAAGAGATATAATTTAGCGTAGTAAGACATCTAGCGAGGTCAGGATACCCGCTCGAGCCCGTGCAGGGCAGTCTTGAAGTTACTATGAGATATGAGTGTTTGCTCATTGTTGAAGGCCTCATGGCCACATCAAGTTGAAGAAGAACAACAAAAGCCTTGTTCCATTTGCTTTACCACACCACGTTTTTGTAAGATTTTGTTCCATGTAAATTTATATCATTTTTTTCATTTGTTCATCAACTCTTAAAAATGGAGTAAAGGTGTTATCTGTATATTAATCAGTTAACCCCGTGCCACGGGAAGACTGCCTCCTAACAATTTGAATGTATGCTATGTTTATACATATATACGTAATAGTTATCACACAAGGACGCGGTGTGTCTGTATAAGATCACTCCACCGGCCGGAGGCCGGAAGGTGAGCTTATACAGACACACCAATTCCAAGCGTGATAACTGATTTACATCACAGCTGAATTATTAAGTGAAAGAAAACCGGTATACCTTCTTAAAAATTATTTACATGCCTATAATGTCATGTAATAAATATTCTATACTATAATAATAATAAATATCCGTATTGTGCCACACAACGATTCTTTATATGTGATTTTTTAACACCAAAAATCCAACGAGTTCGTGGTGTAGTAAGCAAGGTAGTAGTCTAGTACACAACCCTGGTTCGCACCCCACTATTGACATTGTCATTTTTCAACGTTTTAAAAATCTTTATCTTTAAAAATTTTTATAGATAGAAAATCATAAAATTTTACTAAGTGTACAACAACTGAACAGTTCTTAAAATCTGGCCTTGACAAAAAAAAATGATAAAAAATGAAAAAAAAAGTAAATAAATAATAAATAAATAATAAAAAAAATAAAATAAAAATATCCATTGTTATAACTTGGGTGAGATTGCTGGGGTGATCCAACTCAGATCACCCCAGTAAGAACAAAGGAGCTGGGATGTAAATACATATATTAGCAGTATATCAAGTTTCAGGTACACCGGTAGACATGTTCAGATTATCGATATTGAAGGGATTTGAATGTCACTGAATGGCCGATTTTGAACTGTTTAGATTAGTTCTCAAATTCAAAATTAATTGGAACAAAAAAAAAAAACAAACAAAAAACAAAAACAAAAAACAAAAAAAAATTGTGTCTGACGGTCACAATGCCCCGCCTCGAAACTGTTTTGAAAAATGCTTAAAAAAAACAAGATTATGTGTCTGACGGTCACAATGCCCTGCCCCTCAACTGTTTTGAAAAATCCTACACATTTCATGATCTGTAAAGCATGGAATTGGTTGCATATATATTTTTTTATTATGATTTTTGTATCATTCACAGGAAAGAAACTTAAACCTAATTATATACCTCGAACTATCCCTTTTATCTAAAGATCAGTGAAACGTGAGTTGGTAGTATGGTTAAATTTTTATGATATTTTTTTGTTTGTTTATTTATTCCCTAATGATAATATAATACATACTTCACAGAAAAAAATCAACCTAGGGGTAAACCTTATAATATCCCCCTTTTCCGTGTTCAATGAAGCATGAAGTTGGTAGCATGGATAATTTTTTATTATGATTGTTGTTGAATTATATACCCTTATGTGTATTTATATAAAGTTTCATGACAATAACATACCTCCTTCACAGAAATAAAAAAAAACTTCAGCCTAAGAGTAAACCTAACTTGGGACGAAAGAACGGACAAACAAATAACGGACGAACGGACAAACGGACCCAAACACTATATGCCACCCTGCTATCGTAGGTGGGGCATAAAAACGATACGTTAAAATATAGTGTATAGCTCTACTGCATAAATTTTTAAATTCGGTTGTATCTGTATTCAGTTTTTTTTTGTTTTTATTTTTTTTTTTTGTTGTTTTTTTTCGATATCATCTTTCAATCTTATTTTAATCTGTTAACCAAGTATTGATTTAACTAATACGAAAATCAAACGGTTAGTTTCTTACTCTACGTAGCCATTAATTATTGAGGGGTGACTAAGTCAATCACTTACTTTAAAAATATCTAATATTCTAAAAAGGTATAGCAGGAAGATATTTTACGTACTTCTATTTTCTTTTCACGTGTAAATAAACTAATTTTGATCTAACACAAATCCTGACCCAATTTGCATGGTCAATAGGAAACGTAATGTCTGTGTAAATTTTCTTTTTGTCGTCGTATATTTTACCACCCGTGATAAAATGTTTAATTCTGTGATGGTATTGAATTTTTACTCACCAGAAAATAGTACAGATTAAACTACATATTAGGAAAATTTCCATTTTAGAATACTTTGTGTGAATCATTTACACCAATATTACATAATATTTTCACCATACATAAATATACAACTTGAAAAACTGGAGACTTCAGCTGCTTGAGGAAAAAAATAATACAAAATTTTTTGGAGTTATTCCCCTTTGACCGTAATGAATTTTATTACAGGTAAAAAAAAACCAACTTGGTGGGGGGGAGGGGTAGATACAAAGAATATAAAAACTGTATCGAATTAGCCAAATACAGATGTATTGCAGCTGTAGCCCTCAAGTTGAAGGGTAGTTGTCTCCCGCTGCTAGTACAATTAATTGAGTGGTAGAAGGGATGTGGAGTAAAAGCAAATGAGAAAAAATCTCCACAAATACGTGGGAAAAACAAGCAATGGAACAACGCTTTTATTGTTGTTCTTCATCTTGAAGTCACTATGAGGCCTTCAACAATGATCTATTCTCATACCTCATTGTTAGTTCAAGACGGTCCCTAGCACCAAGGCGGAATTCATTGCTGGATGTCGAGCAACGCTACATCTATGTTTATTATGTCATGGATGCGGGATCGTCAACAAACATAGAATCAACTTTTAAAGCATTCTTACAATTGCTGTCATCCATTGCCAGACAAAAAGACCAATAGAAGACAAACACAACGTTTAAAAAAAACCACAGGGCACTCATTGAGTCAATAATAAGAAAACATGGCATAATGAGATTATGAGATGTGGGCACAAAAAATCAGGTGGTCAGAATAATAATTTTGAAAAAAAAAAAATAACTAAAATGCCAAAATTTGAAATTATGATAGTGCATCCATATGATAAATTCTCTCAGGAACAAGTACACCATAACTGAAATGTATGTATATAGTCGCACATGGAATCTTTTTACCGACTCCACACTGCAGGAGAGACAAACTCCAGTCAAAAATAAGCAATGAAGGGATATGGAGTAAAAGCAAATGAGACAAAATCTCCACAAATACACGGGGAAAACAAGCAATGGAACAACGCTTTTATTGTTGTTCTTCATCTTGAAGTCACCTTTAGGCCTTCAACAATGAGCTATGCTCATACCTCATAGTAAGTTCGACAGTTTAACGTGAGTATGAGCAATTTGTTTCGATATATACCTCCAAAACTTATAGTTGAAGATGCATCTCTGAAAGTCTGAATAGGGATATACTTGAAGCTGTAGTTAAAGCATTTTCATAAAACAAATTAATACCATTCCATTGTTTCAAGAAATAAAGCCACATTTTGAGATCAGCTTTACATTCACTATTTAAATGTACATGATAGTAACTCTGCTTTACTGAAGACATTAGGCTATACAGGTAAGTCACAAATGAACGACCAGGTAATATAACACGACTGGAGAAATTAAGATGTCCTAGTAACTGTTATAATTCTTTTCGTGAACAAGATATCTTATTCAGAATGAATAAGATATCTTGAAAAGAATAAAGGTAGATATACGTTCTATTTTATCTTTTGGCAGAATCGCATGCATGTTATATACCTAGATGTTCCAGCTTGTATGTTAGACCAACAAACTTTTGGGCAAATAATGGAATATTAAGCTTATAAAAAATAAAGATATATAACAAAGCCATGGTCCTTTCTCCACAGTGAGAATGCTTATCTATAGTTAAAAAATCATCTAATAAATAAAACTGTCAAACTGAACAATCCTGCAAAGTTTCAAGATTAAGGATCAACGCTTGATCTAGTTAGAGAAAAGATGTATGGACTAAAAGTGCTATTTCAGGCATTTTCGGGATGTCTAAAGTCCCATTACTCTGCAACGAAAAATCAGTTAACACCCCCCCCCCCC
>MJUU01040663.1:38778-56483 GCA_002080025.1 Modiolus philippinarum
AAACAAACAAACAAACAAACAAAATAAAACAAAAAAAATAGATAAAAAATTTAAAAAAAATAAATAAAAAAGCAAAAAAAAAAAAAACAACAAAAAACAAACAAAAACAAATATAGAAACAAGAAAAAATACAAAAAACTTAACAAAAGGGAGCTTTCTACCGTAATACCCAATAATCTTGTAAAGTTTCAAGAAAATTGATCAAAACCATCTCCAGTCTAGAGTATGTCGTGTGAACGGACGGACGAACGGACGGGAGGAAGGATGGACGGATACTGGTATACCACAATACGTTCCGTTAAGACACTGGTAAACACTAGTATACCATAATACGTTCCGTCTAAGACGGGTGTATAAAATTGTACTTCCATTTCTTGATCCAAAGCGTATGTGCTTGACATTCTTTAAACAACTTATATCTGAGTTAACAAACAATACACCGAAGTGACAGTAAATTTAGTTTCTGCATATGGCCACTTCGACAACTTATGTTTCTTCAGTGCAGATCAAACCAAATATTTTGAAAGTCCATTTACAGGAATATTTGCAAAAACTGATATAGAACAAATTACCATATGATCTAATATGAAAAGCCAAAATTAGTTAGGGACAGGGCTGTGAAAGAAACAGATTAGCCTTAGTTTTAAAACAAAATATTTCTTAAGTTTATATATTGCAAGTTTCCAAGTAAAATCGGTTTCGGACCAGCACCGAGATACTGGCTACAGGGTAGTTATACACCTTCGGGAACTAGCAGTCAACCGGCAGACCATCGGCTCATGGATAACAAATACCCAGTAAAGGTTAATTTAAATATGTAGCAGGTTTGCGCCTGTCCTAAGTCGGGAAATTTATTAAGCCTTTATGTGTCTTGTCTTTTTTTTCTAGTTAGTTTACTTTATGTCTATAGGAGTCTAGGATGATGTTTATTTCGCTGAACTTGATTACTCAATTCAGGGGCCGACTCCGACCTACCGTTGGGTGTGGGGTTTTCTCACCGTTCATTGAAGATCTTATGGTGGCTTTGAGTTGTTGGTGCTCCCCTTTGGGTCGTTGTCTCTTTGACACATTCCCCGTTTCCCTTCTTTTTTCTATATGACAATTTCCACAAATGACGTCTGCAGTTCAGATCAAACAAATCATTTAGGAATCAATCAACCGAAATATTTGTAAAAACTGATAGAAAACGAATCACCAATAAGATACAAACTGAAAAGCCGAAATGAGCTAAGGATAGAGCTATGCAAGAGGAGGATACAAAATATTTCTTATATTTAGATAGTGCAAGTTTCCAAGTAAAATCTGTTTTCGGACCAGCACCAAAGTACAGGCTACTGGTATGATGAATACCCTCGGGGACTAGCAGTAAACAAGCACCAGCATACGTATCGGCCCAGTAGTAATAAATAGCAAAATATCAAAGTTAAAGTAAATTTAGTTTGTGCTTCTGGCTATTTCGACAACTTATGTCTGCTCAGTGCAGCTCAAACGAAACATTTTTTAATCCATAAACTGAACTATTTGCAAAAACTAATAGAAAACGAATTATCAAAAAGATCTTAAATGAAAAGCCAGAGTTATGTAAGAGGGAGATACTCCTTAGTTTTGAACAAAAGTTTTATTGCAAGTTTCCTAGTAAAATCTGTTTTCGGGCAAGCACCAAGCACTGGCTACTGAGCTGGTGAATACTTTCAGGGACTATCAGTCAACCACCATTGGTATCATGTTTATCATTTTTTTCATGTATTTTGCAAAAAGTAATATACATATTTTTAATATATGCATCGATCCCAAATATGTTAAAGTGAAATTGCTTCATATAATCTATTGTAGAATATGTCCTCTGTTTCAAACTCATTTTCTGGTTCACTGTGCCATTTTATACACAAGATTTTATACCAGATGTCCCGAAGTACTTTCGGCATTTTATCAAGGGGTATGTCATCTTTCATAATAACAATTATCATGTTCTCACGGTCTTCTCGAAATACATGCATGCGTGTCATTTCCAATTCATACGATCCCCATGTACTTTTAAGAAAATTTTCAGTTATAACAAATATTACTTTTCTACTAGTGTTAATTGCTTGTACAACGTTTTCCGCCACAGACTCTTCTACAATGAAATCTTTCGAATCGAAACATATTTCAACACCTCGGTTTTTTAAAACTTTATAAAGTTCGACAACAAATGCAGTATCGATATGACTGTGAGACACGAAAGCCTGAAACTGGTATTTGCTTTCTTCTAGTTGTCTATATTTTTTCCACTTCATTTTAATCCTGATATACATGTATTCTATAGCGTATTTATATCTGATGTAAACAATTGTAAATATTACAACTATAATGACAAACGAACACAAGACTATCACAATGAATAACCAGGTCTTCGACTCACAACGTTTCATAGAGTTTGCTACATCTTTCACGACAAGTATGACATCCTATTCAACGAACCTGATTCAGTTATACAGTCTATCTGATTTATATCAGTCGAATTTAAAACATTCGTTGTGCTGAACCACCTGAGAAAATCGATGTTTTTACATGTACACGAGAAAGAATTCCCATCTAGGTATAAATGATTTGGCAATATTGTGTCTAGCGTTTCCCTCATTTTCCTTGAAATAGCTGCAATGTTATTTGAGCGTAAATCAACAACCTTTAAATTTGACATCTTTGCTGGGATCTGAGGAAAATCGTGTAATTGATTGTTTGAAAGATTTAAGAACTGTAGCTCACTTAAATGGGACCCTAGCAGGCCAACTGGTATCCTTAAAATGCCATTTTTTGATATGTCAATATATCGTAAGTCTAAATTCTTCTTAAATAATTCAAAACTGTTGGTATTAACCATTTAGCCTTTTCCAAGAGAGCTTTCCCTGGCGATGACCTTCTGTAATCTGGAAAATGTGAAAGGAGATTTTCATCTAGAACAGTACAGTTCCAACCAGACATATCTAATGTCTGTTAATTTGGTAAGCCATATATAGTTCCATTGCATGCAGGAAATTTGACATAGCCAACATCCAATATTTTCAAATTGTCGCCATTAAGGAAAACTAATGCCGAAGGGATATCAAATCTTGAAAATGTATTTCGTATATGCAGCTCTTCGAGTGTAACTGGTAATGAGATATTTGCGACATGCAAATGTGTTACGCTTTCAACTTGTGTTCCTACATAATCATCTTTCGTAAAATCAGACACTCTGAAAACCTTCAAGTGAGGAAAAATCGACACTGATAAAAGCCAGTTTTCGCCATTTGTTGATATTTGATTTTGCGACATATCCAGACTCTCGAGACATCTGGATTCATGGGCAAATATCCTGAAACTGAGCGGCTGAACATATGAGATGAACAAGTTTTTCAGTATCAACTGTTTCAAGCAGATCTGTTGAAGGCTTATAAAATGCTTCCTTTTGATTTGAAAATTATTAAGATAATTATTTTCGCCAAGATCAATTAAACTCATATTGCGTCCCCGAAAACCACTCAATGAAACAAAGACACTGTCTATATAACTGTTATCTGTTAACCTAATTATTAATGATTTCAGATTTAAAAGGTGTTGAAAAGAATTCTTATCTATTTTCGTTAGTATCGACGATCATCAATTCATTCAGATTTTCAAAATCGTTTAATATTTCTCTTCCTATGTTTATATAGTCTAATCCTCTACCGGCTCCTAGACGTAAGCTCTTTACACTTCGAGATACAGGACACCAGTCATTGCCTTTTAATTTGTTGCTTACATCAACATCTAATTTTTCAATATTTTTCAAAGGAGTTATTTCTGCCAAAACTCTGTGAAATGAACCAAAATTGCTGTTATACACATTTCCGCAAAGTGACAGATATAATAATGATTTAAGGGGTGTAAAAACACCACGAGGAATGACTTCAATGTAGTTATTGTATAAAGAAAGTATTGTAAGATTTTCTAAGTTCAAAAAGGCGAATTGGTGAATATACCTTATCTTATTGTCATGTAAAAAATAGATTCAGCTTTATTTAAATCTTTGAAACACCTTAAAGGAATGTTTACAGTTTGATTTGATGACAAATATATATATTTAACATCCAATGGAAAATAACAATCTATAGATGACAGCTGTATATTCAAACAATTCAGACTCCGGTTCCGGTACTGACATTTTGCATCGTGACTAGTAGTAGTGCGTAAACCTGAAAGCATTAAGCAGATAGATATAAATATATGTGTATTTAGCAGAAAAAAATATATAATACCTTCAGCTATCATCAAAAAGTTTGTAAAATGAAAATGTTGCGGTTTTACTAAGCACAAATTATCCTTCCTGTACGTTTAACGAAATTGTTACACGAAACATTTGCTTTACATCAAAAAGTTCATAAATGTGAATAGGTTCATAGTGCCGTTTAATTTGTTCTTACTCTTATAACACGTTAAATTCCTATCATTATTTTCCAAAGGTTTTGATATGAACTGCACTGACGAGACATTAGTTGTCGAAATAGCTATATGCAGTATCTAAACTCACATGATCAGGGAAGTTTGCGATGTTTTAGCTTTGATTGTCAATCTTACATTCGCGCACAATTTCGCAGAGGAATGGTGTATCCGTTAATCATTTCTCACTTATGGCGCTCTGTTTGCCCCTTACCTTAGACGAATATATATATATATATATATATATATATTCGTGTTTGTGCGTTGGCTATATTTTCAGGCGTTTTTATTACATTTTCCCTCTTAGTTAGCTGGTATAATGTTTTTGGATGTAATCCGTGCAACCTATGAATATGAATCACAACTATTATTTCAACCGTTTAAGATCCGTGACACAAGATGAAATCAAATTTGACCACCATTTTTCGAATTTGTCTAATTATATTTCTAATGGTAAAGTTACTAAGGGACTTCAAATTAAGTTAACACCACAAACACCAGGTTTAGCATCTTTTACATTCATTCGATGTTTGGACAAAATTTTGAGTGACTGCTCTTTCCGACTTCTCAATCTTTTACTTAATGATATTACCCATCAAAAGAAAACTTCAAGCCGTGAAGTCAAAGACTTATTAAACAATTGTAAAAATAATCTCCAACCTGAAGCTGTCTCTAACATAAAGCAACGCTTAGGTGAAATTACAGAAATAGAAACAAATAAATTACCTTAAAAGCAGAGGACAAAATTTAAAAGAGATGGAATTAAACCTATCAAGACAACCTTTCAGACAAACAAAAAAAAATCACGATCACGGCACTATCGGCTAGAAATTCAGTCAATTAAATCTAACGTTGTTGTTAATCTATCTAGCACAAATTTGATTACAGCCGAAACATCACTGCTTGTCCAAAGGTTTGAATTTTTGCCCCAATCCTTTAAAAACAAATGTTCATGAACTTGAAGAAGACCTTGATCGATGTACCAGAAGACTACAAATCAAGTAATATTTTGATTCCAGAAAAGAAGAGAACGAAGAATCATCTGATGATGATTCTAATAGTAAGGAAGCTGTCGAGATCCCTAAATTCAGTAAAAATAGTAGTTGGATCCCGAAACAAAGCAAAAATACCAGACTCGAATCTGTGATAGATCTTATTAAATCAGATATTAGGCAAACTGTAGACATGTTTGTACCTAAAACTGACAATTTGTCAACACGGGAATGATCAGCTTCAAAAAATCTTAAAGAAAGAAACAATATAATTATAAAACCAGCAGACAAGGGTAGTGCAGTAGTCATCTTGAACAAGACAGATTATATACAGGAAGCCGAACGACAACTTTCCGACAATAGATTTTATGACAAACTAGAATCTTTTGATTTTACTAAAAAGATAACCGAAAGCCTAGAGGCTATGCATGAACACGGTCACATTGACACTACCATCTTCAATTACCTTATTCCTGAAGATCCAAAACCTGGTCGAAAAAAATTCACAAAGAAAACAACCCCGGCAGGCCTATTGTTTCAGGTAATATTCACCCGACAGAAAAGATATCCGAGTTAGTTGATTTTCATCTCAGACCATTTGTGGAAGATCTCGGCTCACATATTCAAGATACTACTGACTACCGAAAAAAATGGCTAAATCTTCCAGAGAATACCATACTTGTTTCCATGGATGTAACTTAACTTTACACCAACATTCCGCATGAGGATGCCATTGTAGCATGCAAAGAAGTTTGGGAGAAAGGTAAAGTAAAAGAACCACCTACTGAATGTCTAGTGGAAATGCTCTTAAGCATAATAATTTCACCTTCAATGGAGAGCACTACATACAAGTCAATGGTACAGACATGGGAACCAAGATGGTCCCATCTTATGCAAACATTTTTATGAGAAGTATTGAAAAAAAAGCTGTTTAATTTTAACCACACCTAAAAAACCACTGTCTTGGTTCCGATTTATTGATGATGTTGATATGAAATAAACACATACCGAGAAAGATCTAGACGATTTTTTCATTCATACCAATTCTATTCACCCCTCTATCAAATTAACCCATGAGGTGTCGAAATCAAAAATATCCTTTCTTGATACTACCACCACTATCAAAGAGGGATTAATTTCCACGGACATATATTCAAAATCGACAGACAAACATCAATATCTGTCACCATCAAGTTGCCACCCAAAGCACTGTTTTAAAAGCATACCATATAGCCAAGCCATCAGAGTTAAACGCATTTGCTCATCAGATAACACCACTAAAGAAAGACCTGGGACTTACGACACCATCTAAAATCAAGGGTATACTCTGACAAAATAATACAAAAAAGGTTCAATAGAGCATGTCAAGTAACCAGACACAAATCCTTCAATACAAAGATAAGAAGGCCAACAAAAGAATTCTCCTGGTCCTCACGTATCATCCTTCGCTGGCAAACGTCTCGAGCTTGGTCCGACATCACTGGAAGGATATTGAAAAATGCAAAAAAACTATCTAAAATGTTCCCTGAGCAACCTATCATTGCTTTTAGACGACCAAAAAGCATTAAGGATACTTTAGTTAGAGTGAACCTTCCACAAAACTCGTCATCACTTGGCCAATGCAAACCTTGTGGTGATAAAAGGTGCAAGTGTTGTTAGCAAATGCAACAAACACAAACATTTAGTTGCAAAAAAAAAACATTTAAGGTATACGAGGTGTTCTGCAATGTAAATTGTAAGACACTTAAAGGCGTTTACCTCATTGACTGCCAGGTCTGTGGTCTACAGTATGTGGGTGAAAGTGTCCAACTATTCAACAAAAGAATGAATGGACACCGCAGTAACCTCACCAAACAACCATTTCTACCTGCCAGGCAACATTTTAAATTACCTGGGCATTCGTTGAAAGATTTTCAAGATCAAAAGTGACCATCATTGATCACGAGCGGGGTTGGAGTGATAAACAGAGACAATCGAGAAAAAGCTTCTGGATCAGAGAGTTATGTGCATTATACCCGGATGGCATTAACAAAAAAATGTAGTAATTTGTTTTTATTTCGTTCATTTAAGTATACATTTTCACAGTATTTGTTTACATATTTCTTATTTATTAAAGTAGTGGTGTTTGTACATTATATGATTAACGGGACTAAGTTTCCTGCCCCTACCCATTTCTCAGATTTCCCGGTGGCAGTCTTCTTCTTCGCTTGGTTTGGTAGGCGACTTACTATAAAAGTAATTGCGCCCTTGTACAAATTGTTGGTTATTTAATTCCATATTTTAGTGCTAATAGCAAACTTTATTTCTGGGCAAACTGTATGACGAGTTTACAAACTTTCAGGGTATAAAATGTGTTATTGAAATGTGCTAATTNCCCGGTGGCAGTCAGTACTCATTGCCCCTGTTGCCCCATCAAACTTTAATTTTTTTATATATTGATTTCTACTTTTAGATATTTTTAATTGATTTATTTGCTTTCGTTCTGATGTAACCGAAACATTGCTCACTGGACGTTTAACTTTATTTTATCTATCAATCATGTTAAATTTAACTTTTACATATCTATCAATTATCTTTTGTGTTGTAGTCAGGTACAAAAAATATTTTACCCCATTTCCTTTCTTTTTCATATATATATACATATATATATACCGTATGAGTGGTTATTTTCACGAGGACTTTATTTTCGCTTTATTCGCGACCATATTGAAGTCGCGAAAATTGAATACCGCGAAATATAACCTATATGAGACTTTATACAGTAAATAATAGGCAGTCGCGAAAATTTGAGTCCCGCGAAAATAAAATCCAGCAATTTTGAAAGAAATCGCGAAATTTGTGTCCCGCGAAAATAACCACTTATACGGTATATAATCATCAGTTAAAGTCAAAATGCTTCGATAAAAGAATACAATATATATTAGTGATACTGAAGCAACAGTAAATTTAGCATATTTAGTTTCTACAGATGGCCATTTCGACAACTTATATCTCGTCACGTCAGACTCGTAAAAAAATCTAGGAAAGCTGATAACAAAGAAATAACCATAAGGATAAAAAAAAATCGACTACAAACGTAACAAAAACTTTGAACTTAAAATGATAACGAACGTTAAACAATTAAACAATTTTCTAAAAACATACATTTCAAGATGAACACGATGCTGAGGGTATAGAACATGGTGAAACTAAAGATTTCGGGTTTGTGAAGACTTAATTCATTGGCAAACAAATACCGGAACCGGGATTGCTACGGGGTAGAAATAACCTATAAGTTATTGTAAATTGAAATCAGCAAAATATAACAACTTTGGCGCAAATTAACTTTTAATATGATGAAAAATAATTATTTTACAAATTAAATATACATCATAACTTATATGACAATGATGAAGTCCAAGTAAATATCCAAATTAATAATTCACTGAAGTCCACCAATAAATGTCCAGATGAATATTCTTTATAATCCTCACCAAATAGTTGATAATAGATTCACAATAACTGATGTCGATTTCCAATACAATAAATGTGCGTTATAATCCTGCATAAACTTATTAATCCTGTATAAACTTATTAAACTTTCTGCTTTAACCTTTATTGCTACCTTATATTTATGCATTCATTGTTTCTAGAAAGATCATTCAGAAGAAATGACTGGAACATTCCATATCAACTGATAATTACATGACTAAAATGATTATGTAAGGAAAATATCTATAATATTCTATGTGTTAAATATTTACATTCTAGAAAATTCTACATGTTCTAAGGTAATAACCTTGACCATTGTTTATTGTAAACAAGTTACATAACTAGGCCAAACACCTCCCCACAAAAGAAAATTTTTGAATGCAATGAAAACATTCAATAACAAACAAATCTATTTACAATGAGATGTGATGAAAAATCAAACTCTTGACAATGCATCCGCAATGACGTTATCTTTTCCTTTAATATGTCTTATGTCTAGATTAAAACCTTGTAAAGTCAAACTCCACCTCAAAAGTCTTTGATTTGTATCCTTCATTTTATGAATTAATTTAAGATAGTTATGATCAATATATACAATGATATGCGGAATTGAAGCTGTAACATAGATTTCAAAATGTTGTAAAGCCAAAACCAGAGACAAACATTCTTTTTCAGTAGTGGAGTAATTTCTCTGGTGTTTATTAAATTAATTATTAAATAGAAAAATAACAACTTGGATGGTCTATACCATCTTTACCTTCTTGTAATAAAACACCTGCAGCAGCAACATCACTTGCATCTACTGCTAATTTAAACTGACAGTCAAAATTAGGTGTTGCTAAAACTGGCACACTTTCTAGGATGGCTTTTAGTTCTTCAAATGCTTTATCACAACTTTTAGACCAAATCAACTTCACATTTTTTTTCTCAATAATTTAGTCAAAGGCTCACTCATTGAAGAGAAGTTTTGACAAAATTTTCTATAATACCCCAGAAATCGCATCAATTGTTTCTTATTCTCGTGTTTAGGAAAACTAGAAATAGCACTAATTCTAGCATCAATTAGTTTTACCTGACCCTGACCTACAATATGTCCTAAATAATTTACGTAAAACATCCAAATTCACTCTTGGAGAAGTTGACTGTTAACATAGCACTGCTCAATCTACGAAAAAAGTTTGAAGTATATGAAGATGTTCTTCCCAAGTGTCAATATATATATAAGAATGCCATTGATGTATGCTTCACAACCGTCAATTCCAGGAATAACACTGTTGATGAGACGCTGAAAGGTTGCCGGCGAATTTTTCATCCTAAAAGCCATCACTTTGTATTGGAATAGTCCAACGGGTGTAACAAAAGCGGAAAGTTCTTTTGCACGCTCTGTAAGAGGAACTTGATAAAATCCTTTCAATAAGTCAGTTTTTGTATTGTATTTAGCATTTCCAGTTTTATCAAGACAGTCATCAATGCGCGGACGTGGAAATGAGCCATTTTTGTAACACTGTTTAATTTTCCATAGTCCGTACACATACGATAAGTTCAATCTGGTTTTGGCACTAGAATACAAGGAGGGCTCCAATTGCTTTTGCTTGGTTCAATAAAGTCTTTCTTTTTTTTTTTTAGCAAATACTGAATTTCATCATGCAGGTACTTTTGTCTGATCGGATTCAGTCGATATGGTTACTGTTTAATCGGTACTGAATCACCAACATCAACATCATGAACTATTTTATCAGTTTGTGTTGGAATGTCCGAAATAAATGTTCAAAATAATGGAGTAACTGTTTTCACTGTTCCCTTTGAATCATTGGTAAATGTTGAAGTTTCGAATCCAAATCTTAAAGAATCTGTGAATTATCCAGCTTCGGTGTGATAGATGGCGAATCAATCTTTTCACAAATTAAATGTAATAAATCGATAACAGGAAACACCTACAATGGCTGAAAATTATAATTACATGCCACAATCTGCTATGGAACTACACATGAAGAACACGAATAAGACAAAAGACAAACGTAGACAACGATAGGAACTCGGGACAGCCGGACTTGGTACCGGCACTAGCAAAAGCCAGCGGTAGGGTTAAACCGGTTTATGGGTACCCAAACCTCCCCTTTATCTGTCCCGTTTACCTATAATATATTAAACATACGAATAAAACCAATACAGGTAGACTACTAACTCCATGACCACAATCTAGAAAGGAAAGAAGAAACAGTACGAAATTTTGAAAGTTGGGTCAAGTGGTGCTCGCCGCTAAACTGCCGGCTGGCTCAAGGAGCCACTGTCGCAGTACGTGTCACACTCAAAACTTCCCGAAGGGTTTGGTCAAGAATCATCATAAATTTCAGTAGACATCGGCAGTATCAGTGAGAGGCCAGTGTGTGTGCAAAATTTTCAGGTCATTAGGTATCAAAGCTAATTTAACGTATACAAGCAGAATATCTTGTCGATATCCCCTAATACGTAAAGAATGTAAGTTACGTCCCAGCTTTTCTGGACTTTTAATCAATTTTGGGCATTTTTAACAACATTTCCGTAAAAACGAGGATTAGAAATGCCCTTAGTTATAAGCTGTTTACGAGTAACGCCATATTTAGACATCAAATGTTCATATCTATTATTAAACTTCTTAAATGTATTCAACAACTTATGAAATATGTAACCCTGTTGAAAAGTTTGGCTGTGATGGTAAGGTTACGTTCATTAAAATCGTCAAGAGTAGAACAATCTCGTGCGAATCGTACCAGTTGAGAAATATACACCCCGTAGGATGGAGCTATAGGGATGTCGCCAGCAAGAAAAGGGAAATTAGTGATAGTGAAATCAAAATCATCCCGGTTATCATATATTTTAGTTTTTATTTTACCGGAGTCAATAATGATAGTTAAATCCAGAAAAGGGCAGTATTTAGAATCATTGTTAGCTTTATTTAATTTTAGTTGTTGCGGGTAAATAATGTCTACATAATCTAAAAACTGGGGATTATCAATAGTGAGGATATCGTCAATATACCTGCTGTTATCATTGAAAATAGAAATAAGTTTATCACTGTTTGGTATTGTTCCGTTTTGAAGTTTTTTCATGAAGTCTCGTTCGTAACAGAAAAGAAAAAGATCTGCAATCAGAGGTGCACAATTTGTACCCATGGGAATACCTATGACCTGTTGATAAAAAGTGTTCCAAAAACGAACAAAAATTTTGTCCAGCAAAAGATTGAGTGCATTAATCATTTCATTACAATTCCAGGAACAATGATTATTGTAGGTAATATTAGAGAAGAATCCTTGCTTTTTATTAGAGCGAATGAACTACAGAAAAAAATATTAAAAATACCATTTAATAAGTTGTTCCAATTTGGATTCAATTAAATCATGTGGAAGGGTAGTATAAAGTGTAGAAACATCATAACTGTCGATAGATGAGACTGGTCTTTGAATTTATTGTAGTTTATCGAAAACTTCAATAGAATTTTTTTACACTCCAAAAGTAATTTACATCAGAGTTTTGATAAGTTTTTTCACAGTATTTGATAACCAACTCCTTTATACAAGTAAGTGAACTAATTAAATGGATGGATAAATTAGTAGTAGAACACTCACTAGATGCAGAAATAAAACGATGTTTAAAGGGATTTTTATGAAGCTTTGGAACCCAGTACA
The DNA here is from genome assembly GCA_002080025.1 of Modiolus philippinarum. Lineage (NCBI taxonomy): Eukaryota > Metazoa > Mollusca > Bivalvia > Mytilida > Modiolidae > Modiolus > Modiolus philippinarum. Next base: position 51,344 of record MJUU01040663.1, read on the forward strand.
TGGTAGGCAAGATGTTATCTTTAGGTGGAACTTTAAGCATTTCTGTATCCTTATAATGTTGTTTGGTTAACGTCTTTTCGTCCCAATTGTTACGTTTGAATGTGTCTGACTTGTCCAGTTCGTTTTGTTGAACATCGATATAGTATTTCTTTCAGACATTAACAACGTTGTTAGAAGCCTTGTCAACGGGTACAAACACATGTTTTTTACTAAGATCCTTCTATTTTAACTTAATTCTATTTACAGACAGCTTAGGAGGTGACTCAACATAGTTATCTTTATAAAAATTCATTCTGTTGGTGACCTTGGTAATAATTCTATCTTCAAACAAATTTAGAGCATGCTTGTCTGCACTTTCTCGTTTGTGCCATTTTTTTTTTTACAATAATTGGTTACAGCGTCATTAATTATATCAGAACATGCTTGCCAGTTTATTTTTGAAGGTGGGCGATATTTAGGCCCTTCTCATAAGAATTGTCCAACTTCTTCATCTACAATGATGTTAAGATTCCCTGATAATACATGTCCACAAGGGTCATAGCGATATGGGGGCGTGTCATTTTCAGAATTGTCAGGGACAACACTAACAGTATTTACAGAATATACAATATTTGCGCTATTGCTATCTATATAAGGTTTTTATCATATTAACATGACACAACCTTTTATGTCTACGACTGTCAGGTGTTTTAATAATGTAATTTAAATCACTCAGTCTCTTTTAAACAATATATGGACAATATCTGGCATCAAGTGGCTTTCCATGGACAGGAAGTAATACAAGTACTTTATAACCAGGGTCAAAACTACGTTTTACAGAATTTTGGTCATGCTTAGATTTCATAGTCCTGAATGGATTTAAGAGTTTTATAAGATAGTTTATATGCTTTAACAAGTTCGTGCGAACGTCTAAAACGTAATCAAGGAGATTTAGGTGGTCTTTTTCATCAGAAAAAAATGTTCTCACGTAAAAGTTTGAATGGACCCCTAACTGTATGTCCAAAATCTAATTTAAATGGACTAAAACCTAATGATTCCTTGATCGCTTCCTTTACAGCAAATAAAAGAAAAGAAATTTCTCTCTGTGTCAAAACAATAGGTCTGCATCATATTTTTAAGATTTGATGAAATTGCTCTATGGCGCCTTGACTTTCAGGGTGGTATGCAGATGATCTGTACTGTTTAATGCCTAATTCATACATTACTTGCTGGCAAATACCTGACATAAAGTTTGAACCTTGATCTGATTGAATAGATTTAGGTAAGCCAAACAAAGTAAAATATTTAGTTAAAGCCTTACCTTAATATTTCTTAAAGGAATGGCTTCAGGAAACCTTGTGGATGCACAATCAATAGTTAACATGTTCTGGTCATCAGATTTTCTTTTTGGAAAAGGACCTGCACAATCTTCTACTGAATATCTACTGAAAGGCTCCTCAAAGGCAGGTATAGGTTGAAGAGGTGCTTTTGGAATAACTTGGTTTGGTTTCCCTACTAACTGACATGTATGACAAAACTTGCAGTAATTGGAGACATCTTTTTTAAGATTAGGCCACTAAAATAGCTTAAAATTTGGTTTTAAGTCTTATTAATACCTAAGTGTCCTGACAAAGGAGTATCATGGGCTATGCTTAATATCTCAGCTCTATACACCTTTGGTACATGTACTACAATTTGATACTTTACTGTCCATTCTGCATCAGCAGATACATCAGAAGGTCTCCATCTACGCTTAAGAATACCATTTTTAGTAAAATAAGTGACAGGTTCTTGCAAAGATTCACTTTCCTCAACAGCCCTATTGGCAAGACATGAAATTTCAAGGTCTTTATGTGGCGTGGTCATCGAAATGCCTTCACCTCGAACCAATGAACTATTAGAAAACTCAAAGGGCTTGCTTGTTTTGTTACCAACATCACTAAGCTGACTCATAAATGTATCTCACAAATCAAAACCATCAGTGCTATTTTCATCAACTTTCCGAGCTTCTACACATTTCTTTTTCATAGCACGAATAACTGCACAGGCAGGATACAACCAAGAAAACTCCTGTTCAGCGGATTCAGGAACTTGATCTAATGAAGGCTTGTCTGTCACAATAAGATTTCTTTGAACTTTACCCAGAGCTAAATCATTACCAAGAAGAAATTGTATACCTTCACAGGGCAATGAGAACTTGATACCGAAAGTCACAGGTCCAGAAACAATGTCTGAAGACAAATAAACATTATGGAGAGAAATAGCAGTATAACCACTAGAATCCACCCCTTTAATAAGAACATTCCTACCATTACTAAAAAAGCATCAAACGACAGGGTTTCCGAAAACAAAAGAGACTGTGAGGCACCAGTATCTCTTAAAATTCGATTGGAGGTAGAATTACAAAAACACTCAAAAGCGACAGAAAACCATCACTAAAAAATGGTTCAAAAATTTCCATAATGGGACTATATGGGACTTTGACCTGGACCTGGACCTTGCTAACAGGATCAGAAATATACTTAACCTTAGAAAAAGGACTATGCATATCTGTTGTATATTCTGTACCAATATGAGGCAAAGATTGTGACGACTCAACAAAACAACTTGGATTAATTTCACTTACCTTCCTTTACTTTAACCTATAACAGTCAGATATCAAATGGCCTTCCATCTTACAATAATTACATAAAATCGACTTAAATGGCCTCTGTGACTGTGAGTGGGGATAGGACTTGGACGACCTATTTTCTGGACGTTGCCTACTTTTTACCTCATTTGTAGGTTAAAGTGAAAAAATTGTTGAATTATTATAATATCTGAACAATTTCTGTGGTTTATTAAAAATTGTGTTCTTTGTGTAAGTGAATAATCATCAGCTAAACGTGCATCAATTTCCAAAGTTTCTGCTTTTTGTTCATTAATAAAAGTTTCAATGTCAGTACCAATACACCTGTTAAATTCTTCAATTAAAACTAGCTGACGTAATATTTCATAATTGTTATTTATTTTCTTTGATGTAAACCAACGACCAAATAGTTGCTCTTTTGTTTTAGCAAACTCTACTTAGGTTTGATTACTGTTTTTCTGCATTCTTAATTTTTGGCGGTAATCTTCAGGGACCAGTTCATAGGCTTAAAGAATTAACTCTTTTAGAGTGTCATAATCTTAAGCCTGTTCTACTGACAACTGAGTGTAAATTTCCTTGGCCTTACCAATTAACACATTCTGTAAAAACATAGACCAATTGTGTTTTGGCCACTTTAAATTTTGAGCTATTTTCTTAAAATGCAGAAAATATTTTTGAACATCCGTTTCTTGAACAGGAGGGACCAACTTGATGTTTTTAGCAACATCAAACGTCTGAAAATTCTGAGAAAAGTGTTGATTCTTTTTGGCTAATTCCAACCTTTTTAATTTCTAATTGAAATTTAAGCTCTCTTCCTTTTTTTCCTGTCTCTCTTTTTATTCTTTTCTTTCTTCTAATTCTAATTTTCCGATTTCTAATTCTTTTTTGAATTTCTTATGTTTTTTATTTCGAATGCATGCGTTTGACTGCCAAAAGTTTCCAAAACACATTCATCAAAAAATTTCTTCTTCCACCAAATAATTTGTAATCACGCTTTGAATTTCACATTTTCTCATTCCTGATTTAACATTTGATTTCAGATGTTTTCCCAATATAATCAACTCAACTTTTTTTAGCTTCTCAAAATTCTCCACCTGACACGTGGACATGAATTGTTCTGGATCAAATGACAGCTTGTAAAAATTATTGCTGACTTTTAAAAATTTTCTATTTAACAAAAATAAAATAATTTCTTTCTTAAAAATTTTGAAGATCTCGGACGAAACCCCAATTTCTGTTTCGAGGTAGAAATAACCTATAAATTATTGTAAATTGAAGTCAGCAAAGTATAACAACTTTGGCGCAAATTAACTTTTTGATCAGATGAAAAATAATTATTTTACAAATTAAATATACATATAAACTTATATGACAATGATGAATCCAAGTAAATATCCAAATCAATAATTCACTGAAGTCCAAAAATAAATGTCCAGATGAATATTCCTTATAATCCTCACTAAATAGTTGATAATAGATTCACAATAACTGATGTCGATTTCCAATACAAAAGATGTGCGTTATCATCCTGTATAAAGTAATAAATTCTAGAAAATTCTACATATTCTAATATGTAATAACCTTGACCATTGTTTATTGTAAACAACTTACATAACTAGGCCAAACAAATTACATAATATTAAGGCCTTGTAAAATAAAAACAATGAATACAATGCATTTTTAAAATATTTACAATATTTAATTACCCAGAACAGGATTAGTAAGATAAAGTTTGAATTAAGTACTTTGGACATGGCCTCATACGAATAAAGAAACAAAACACCTATCTTAATAGAAAGGACGTTATATATGGAGAAGGTCTAATTCCCTAGCATCAAAAAGGTTTTAACCGTAATTCAGTCCTTATAGCAAACAAATACTGCAAACTTAAAACGATAGCAAAGGTAAGACAATTAAACTATTATCTAAAAGCATACATTTCAAGATAAAGTAAGTGAGAACCGAACCGTCAGTCTAAAAAGAACAATCCAAGGACAATGGCAACGTCGGAAAAACAAAAAAACGAAGACACAACATGAGCATGACACAGAAAAGAAAATGAAGACACGCACATATACAAAAATGAACAACACGGACCCAATAAAAACCATGGGTGAGATCAGGTGCACCGGTAGAGTAAGCATCTCCTGCTTCTTATAAGACACCCGCCGTGTTGAACATGTCAACTCCGGTAGTAAAGTCAAATCCGGTAGAGGAAAAACAAACTTTACTGGCAAAGAGAAAGATCTGTTGTCATCTGGGAAACAGATATCTCATAGCGGTCCACAAGATCGTGATGTCGACCGTAAAACTTCTGTAGTGATGACCTCAAGTTATGGGCAACATACCCTTGCTTAAGTAGCCTATTTGTAAGCAACCGAGCTCTATCAAGGTAGTCACTGTATCGACCACAGGCCCTTGAGTAGCGAATGAGTTGGGAGATGTAAACTCCGTATGCTGGTGCTTTTGGAATGTTGCTACAAAGAAAGGGAAAGTTGACTATTGGAAAAGTGAAGTCATCACGTTTGTCAT
>MJUU01040664.1:0-16731 GCA_002080025.1 Modiolus philippinarum
TTGAAAAGTGGTCTGCATGTTTTTATTTCAGCACTATGTATTACTTTATTTATAAGGGGGACCCTTGCCCAAATTTTTTTTGAATGGTGTTCTGTTATGGGTTGTAATGGATGGTGGATCTTTCGGTTGCCATGGAAACCAAACAAGAATACTGTAATTTTAGAAAAAAAAGTATTCTGCTAAATTTTATTTTTCATTTTTCCTATTGGAAATGCCTTTTATCTATGTCAGCCATGGTCCAGGTGAGCGATACAGGCTCTTGAGAGCGTCTTGTTTTGGATGTTGCCAGAAATGGAAAAAAAATGCACCGCTTTTATCAGGTAAGTTTTCACCTTACTTTATTGAAAAGGTAATTTAATTATTGCATAGCTATGTAGTTCCAGCCTTAATATCACGATAATTTTCTTAACTTTGCTCTGCTCATGTATAAAACCAGTCAATCTTGTGGCCATATTGTTGAGTTTGTTAAGATGAACCTAAAATAAACACTTTTATGGCAATGTTTACTTGAATGAACTAATTAACCTGGTCAACCAGGCTTCACCTGTTTGATTATTGACAATGAACTGCCCTTGAAATGGAATTTTACATACTATCAGTTCTTTTTTACTCCTATTTTTTGTGATTTTTTACGAGTACAAAGTTGATTAGTTTATATTTACAAAAACACGTCTGGTTGTCTCCCTTTTAATTAGCTCACCTGGCAATGCAAGGGTGAGCTTTTGCCATCACTTGGCGTCCGTCGTCCGTCCTTCGTCGTAAAGTTTTCATTCAAAGATCTTCTCCTCTGAAACTACTGGGCCAATTAGGACCAAACTTGGTCACAATAGTCCTTGGGTGGTCCCCTTTAAAAATTATATCCGGCATGTCCGTACCTAATCCAAGATGGGTGCCAGCGGGGAACATAGTTTTAACATTGGACCCTATGGAAAAGACATTCAAAGATCTTCTTCTCAGAAACTACCAGTCCAATTATAACCAAACTTAGACACAATGGTCCTTAGATGGTCTCTTCCAAAAAAGGTATCCGACAGGTCCATACCTAATCCAAGATGGCTGCCAGCGGGGAACATAGTTTTAACATTATTGGACCCTATGGGAAATTGCATTCAAAGATCTCCTCAGAAACTACCAGTCCAATTATAACCATACATAGTCACAATGGTCCTTAGATGGTCCCTTCCATAAAAGGTATCCGGCAGGTCCGTACCTAGTCCAAGATGGCAGCCAGCGGGAAACATATTTTTAACATTGGACCCTATGGAAAAGACATTCAAAGATCTTATTCTCAGAGACTACCAGTCCAATTATAACCAAACGTAGACACAATGGTCCTTAGATGGTCCCTTCCAAAAAAGGTATCAGGCAGTTCCATACCTAATCCAAGATGGCCGCCAGCGGGGAACATAGGTACAACATTGGATCTATGGAAATTATATTCTAAGATCTTCTTCTCAGAAACTACCAGTCTAATTATAACCAAACTTAGTCACAATGGTCTTTAGATGGTCCCTTTCAAAAAAGGTATCCAGCAAGTACCTAATCCAAGATGGCCGCCAGCGGGGAACATAGTTTTAACATTGGACCCTATAGGAAAGACATTCAAAGATCTTCTTCTCAGAAACTACCAGTCCAATTATAACCAAACTGAGTCACAAATGGCCCTTAGATGGTCCTTTCCAAAAAAGGTATCTTGCAGGTCTAGATCTGTACCTCATCCAAGATGGCCGCCAGCAGGAACATAGTTTTAACATAGAACCCTATATAATATACATTCAAAGATCTTCTTCTCAGAAACTACTGGTCCAGTTACAACCAAACTAAGCCACAATGGTTCTTAGGTGGTCCCATCCAAAAAATGTATCTGGCAGGTCCATACCTCATCCAAGATGGCCACCATCTGGAACATAGTTTTTACATTGGCCCTATTGATTTTAAGGGGAACCTCTGCCCAATTTTTTTTTAATTTTTATTTGAATTGTGGTCTGAATGTTTCAGTTTCAGCATTATGTATTACCTTGATTATAAGGGGAACACCTGCCCAAAATTTTTTTGAATGGTGTTCTGTTATGGGTTGTAATGGATGGTGGATTTTTCGGTTGCCATGGAAACCAAACAAGAATACTGTAATTTTAGAAAAAAAAGTATTCTGCTAAATTTTATGTTTTGTAATTCCTATTGGGAATGCCTTTTATCTTTGTCAGCTATGGTCCAGGGGAGTGATACAGGCTCTTGAGAGCCTCTTGTTTTCTAAAAAAAAATATTTTGGAGCTGATTTTATGTGAAAAAAATATTTTGGCTGCCGAAATAATGAAAAAAAATTTCTGATGGAGGCTTTCTGTCCCAAAAAAATTTGAAAAAATATTTTGTTGATACACGAGGAAAAAATAAATAAATTTTCTGTCCAGAAAAAAAAACAATAACCTCCCCCCTTTTTCAGGTTAAATGGTCCGTTCCTAAGTCCTATCAGTTTTTCGAATATAATAACTTTAAAATATTCTATTATATCTTGGTGATAACTAATCGTTTCTTATAGAATAACCTTTAGTCCATTGGCTGGAATAACCCCCTTACACCCCCACTTCCGAACCCCACCCATTTTATTTAAGTCCGCATACATCCCCTCTTCAAATAAAACATGTTAACGCGAGCATAACCTGCACGCATTGGTGGAATTGGGCCCATTTTTGGAAAATTTCGTTTTTTGTTTAAGTTTTTCTTTCAGTTTCCTCAAAATGTTGTCCAAATGCTTTCCAGTTATAAAAACGAGGCATGAAATGATTGCCTATTGTATGATCTTCACAAAAACCTCAAGTTTTTACAAATTCTATGCCCAATACGCTCCATAGCGCAACTGAACGTTCCCCTACCCCAATGAAATATTGACTGATATTTTCATTAAAATTGCATAAGTTTGATGGTCTGGAGAACCCGAAGTGCATTTCAATTCCCGATTCTGAAAATTGTTTTTAGTTTTTCAATCTATTTTCTTCAATATAAAATATGTTCAGGAGATGTTTACATATTTTGATAACCAAAATTTTATTTTCAAATAGACCGAATACATGGATATTTGATAATTTCGTTTTTGACTAAGTTTTTGTCTTTCTTTTGCCTATTATTATTTTTTTAGTAAACCGATATCATTTAAGATAGGTATCAGATGAAAGCTAATTATATCACCTTTTCAACCATTACAAATAAAGGCGGTTTTAGGTGATATAAACATCATACATCAATAAAACTGACCCCTACCCCAACAAATTTGCTCTAAAGTTGTAAAGTTTTTGCATATAAAATTTACCAGAATGCGCAAAATGTGTGTTGTATTACAATGTTGGATAACGTTTATTATGATTTTATATTTTAACAGCCATTCGTTAACTTAAACGCAATATTTTGCCCGAAGTTGATGAAAAATAGGAATTTTCAACATTTCAGAATTGTCCAATGTTTAATGTAAAATCGTTATATATGCCAAACCTGGAGGATATATCTGCAGATATGCCAATTAATTGTACAAAGCGACACATTAGTTGTCTTAAAACATTGCTTAGAAAAACAAGAAGTGTTTAATGTTACTCTGAATACCGAAAATCTTAACCCTACCTCAACAAAACTTCCCTAAAATTGTCATTTTTTTGTCTATGTTCACATAAAAATAACCAGAACACGCAAAAACGTGTGTTTTATATTACAATGTTTCAATGTTTATTTGTTTGTTTGTTTCATGAATAACATTATGTTTTGATATTCTAACAGACATTGGTCGACTAAAACTCAATATTTCTCCAAACATTGATGAAAAATGGGAATTTGCAACATTTCAGATTTGTCCATAGTTCATTGTTAAATCGCAATATATATATCAAATCTATAGAATATATCTGCAGATATGCCAATTAATTGTTCTAAGTGATACCCTAAATGTCTAAAAACATTGTTTAGAATGTCAAGGAGTGTTTAATATGACTCTAATATCAAAAATCTTACCCCTTCCCAACAAAGTTTCCCAAAAATTGTCAATTTTTTTGTCTATGTTGAGATAAAAATATACACCACACGCAGAATCCGCTTTGCATATAACACAATTAACATGCAATCATACATGAAGTTTAATCAAGCATGTATTAAGAATCCTTGCAATTTTAATAGCAAAGTTAGATAGTAATAGGCTAATAGTAATAGGGTATTCTAGTCCATTCAAAAACTAAGCAAAAAATTGCTAGCAAATGTACATTACATACTAGTTATCTTCTTCTAACGAAGTTGATATTTTAAAGATAAACAAGATACCAGTTTTTCCAATACTATAACTTTGAGATATTCTATTATATCTTGGTGATAACTGATCGTTTCTTATACAATAACCTTTAGTCCATGGGCTGGAATAACCCCCTTACATCCCCACTTCAGAACCCCACCCATTTTATTTAAGTCTGCATACATCGCCTCTTTAAGATAAAACATGTTAACGCGAGCATAACCTGCACGCATTAGTGGAATTGGGCCCATTTTTGGAAAATTTCGTTTTTCGTTTAAGTTTTTCTTTCAGTTTCCTCAAAATGTTATCCAAATGCTTCCTAGTTATAAAAACGAGACATTGAATGATTGCCTATTGTATGAGCTTCACAAAAATCTCAAGTTTTTACAAATTCTATGCCCAGTACGCTCCATATTGCAATTGAACGTTCCCCTACCTAAATAAAATATTGACTGATATTTTCATTAAAATTGCGTAAGTTTGATGGTCTAGAGAACCCGAAGTGCATTTCAATTCCCGATTCTGAAAATTGTTTTAAGTTTTTTAATCCATTTTCTTCAATATAAAATATGTTCAGATGATGTTTACATATTTAAAGTAACCAAAATTTTATTTTCAAATAGACCGAATACATCTATATTTGATAATTTCGTTTTTTGACTAAGTTTTTGTCTTTATTTTGCCTATTCTTATTTTTTAGTAACATGTAAACAGATATCATTTAAGATAGGTATCAAATGAAAGTTTATTATATCATCTTTACAGCCATTACAAATAAAGGCGATTTTTAGGTGATATAAACATCATACATCAATAAAACTTGCCCCAACAAATTTGCTCTAAAACTGTGATTTTTTGCAGATTTTCGCATAAAATTAACCAGATCGCGCAAAATGTGTGTTGTATAGGACAATGTTGCATAAAGTATATTATGATTTTGTATTTTAACAGCCATTTGTTGACTTTAACTCAATATTTTGCCCGAAGTTGATGAAAAATGGGAATTTTCAACATTTCAGAACTGTCCAATGTTCAATGTAAAATCGTTATATATGCCAAACCTGGAGGATATATCTGCAGATATGCCAATTAATTGTACAAAGCGACACATTAGTTGTCTTAAAATATTGCTTAGAAAAACAAGAAGTGTTTAATGTTACTCTGAATACCGAAAATCTTACCCCTACCTCAACAAATTTTCCCTAAAATTGTCATTTTTTTTGTCTATGTACGCATAAAAATAAACAGAACACGCAAAACGTGTGTTTTATATTATAATGTTTCATGAATAACATCATGTTTTGGTATTTTAACAGACATTCACTAAAGATATGTCAAGTTTAAACCGGTTTTAACCCGTTAGATAAATTTTCTTTATTCAACGTATGTTGAATAAAGCCCCGCACTATTTCCCGCCAAATCTATTCGGAATACAATTCTTGGTGTTTATCTTTTATCATTAGAGAAAAAGATTACACTACTTTATCCCGATTATTACCATATTTTATCCACTCTCGATAGTTAAGTTAAAAAATTTAAAATGCTCGGCAAGGCTCGCAATTAAAATTTTAAAATTTAACTATCTCTAGTGGATAAAATATGGTAATGAACGGGATCTTGTGGTTTAATCTATAATTAGTCGACTAAAACTCAATATTTCTACCAAAATTGATGAAAAATGTTAATTTTCAACATTTCAGATTTGTTCATAGTTCACTGTTAAATTGCAATATATATCAAATCTATGGAATATATCTGCAGATATGCCAATTAATCGTTGTAATCGGTACTCTAGTTGTCTTAAAACATTGTTTAGAATGTCAAGGAGTGTTTAATGTGACTCTTAATACCAAAACTCTTACCCCTACCCCAACAAATTTTCCCAAAAGTTGTGAATTTTTTGTCTATTTTTGGATAAAAAGAAACACCACACGCAGAATCTGCTTTGCACATAACAAACTTGCATGATTTCTATTATGATTTGGTATTTTAAATCCCACTTGTCAGCTTCAGCTCAATACTTTGTCCAAAACTGATGAAAAATGGGAGATTTTATCATTTCAGAGTTGTCCAAAATTCACTTTTAAATCGTTATATGTGGCAGATCTGAAGGATTTATTTGGAGATATGTCAATTTATTGTTTTAACCGAAACATTAGTTGTCTTAAAACACTTCTATGAAAAATAGGGAGTGTTCAATGTGACTCTAAATACCGAATATTTTACCCCTACCCCAACAAAATTAAACTTAAAAATCCCAAAATATGCCTGTCTTTACATATCTATGAACAAAGCATACTACTGTTTTACTTTCTTTGCAAAAGATGCATTTGATAAACATATCGTAATATGTAATTTTAACGCCACAATATGGGTAAAGTTGATTATTTTGGGCGATTTTCGTGAAAAATGGGAATATCCAGCTTTTCAGAAATTTATGAATTCAAAGTTGAATTGTTGAATAACTGCCAATAAACCACGAGCATGATCTTATTTGTGATATATGGGAGTCTCTGTGCATTTTGGTGTTTGAAAATGGTATGTTATTGGACCCTTATACAATGTTTGAGCTTTTCAAACTGAATCAAATGAAATAAATTGTTTTTAATATGTGCGGTAAGGGGTAATATGTTTGTAATTTATGAGACTGTAGATAGTCTAAAATGTTTAAAAGCATACTTTGTAATTGCTTAGATATTATGAAACGATATTTAATCAACATTTTTAAGTTAAATATCAATTTCATGAATTATTTCCATATCAAAGTCAAAACAGAAGAAATTCTGAAAAACGTAAAATTCCCATTTTGCATACAATTTCGGGCAGAAGAGTCGAAAGGGGACCTCTTAAAAAGTTAAACTCTACTTAATTAAATGATCTTCTGCTTGTCTGTTTTAGTGAAATACACAATACAATTATCATAAAACATTACCCTTTTATCATTTAGAGCCTGAATATTTCAAATTTTCCCATTAGTGTTCGGGGGAAGGTTCCTAATTTTGACATTTCTTAACCTTCATTACGTCTGAAAGTAAAATGTATGCACACCATTTGTTGCTAATATATCATGAATCATTATTAAATCGGCCATTATTAAACATAAATGATATTGTGTTGGTAAGGTTAGCTGCAAAGGTAGAATATATGATTCCGAATGCCAACAGTGATGAAAATCATCTTTTTAAACCTGTTAACATCGGAAAATCCGGCAAGGTCTTCGGCTGTATTTGAACACCTGCTTTGTTGTCATCTATGGCAACACCGCCTGCACTATGTCCATCGCCCTAGACCACCCGGCCACCTAGGCTATATAAAAATATAGCTTTCGGTAAGCGGGTCATTCCTCCTCGTAGGAAATCTAGGGTTGTAACATAGTACATGATGAACATAAGGTGGGTATGAAAGAGATAGAAGAAGGATAAGGTTGCAACAGGTAATACGCATAAGGTATATATACATTATTAAATATATATTCAGATTTTTACGACCCAAAAGTCAGAAAGTCGAAATTGTGAAAAAAATCTAAAATTCCGCAAATTCCATTTGTTCCAATATTTATACCGAAAATCAAAATATTATGGACTTTAATGGTTTTATTTTCCAACATTTGTTGTGTATCTGAAAGGAATTGACATCTTAAAATCGTCATTTTTGCAATTTTTTGCAGGGGAGGGGTACATTTTTTGTATCCCCAGATCGTTAAGTGCTCAAACTTATGTTCATTGTAAAGGATATGAAATTAGCTTTGATTTGGTACCAAATTTCAATACATATTACTTATCTTTAAAAATTATGTAGCTTAAAAGTGAAACTTAGGTTAAAACGAAAATACAAGAATTTTTCATGGTGTACTATGAAAGTGGCCATATACTGTCTATGCGTGCAAGTTATGTTCGTGTTAACATGATTTATTTTGAAGAAGGAACATAGGAGGACTGAAAAAAATGTCTAGTTCGGAAGTGGCGGGGGGAGGGGGGATGCACGGAAAGTGTTTCCAGCCCACGAATACAAATCGGGCCATGATCTAGCTATATCTCACGAAGTCTGGTTGGTCGAATGAAAGTCGGGACAAAGTTGTACGTGAATCGTAAGGGGATCGAGAATGGACGGATGTTAGTCGTGTTTAAACGGGTAAAGCTCGAAGGGACGTCGTGATGTAGCTCGATCAATGAATTGATCGGGAAAATATCGCATAGTCGGATTGGTCGAGTTGATTCAATTGGCAGTGTTAACCTAGCATTAAATACGAATAGGACAAACTCAAGAACACTCGACCATTACACGATCTTTTAATGATCATACACAAATCGGATCTGACCGAATGAAAGTCGGTATGTGTCATACGTGAATCGCAGGGAGATCGAAAATGGCCCAGTGTTAGTTTTTTTTATCGAGTAGACGTCGTGAGCTAGCTCCAATGAATTTAATGACGTTGATTGGGAAAAGTTAGCATACTTTAGTTGATCGAGTTGATCTGATCGGCAGTGTACACATACCATTNGCAAGACAATGAAATGTAAATAAATAAAGTTTTAAATAAATTGCCAACATCCCATATAAAAACTGAAAAGACAACCTAAACCGGGAAGGAAAATTTCGGATTTTAATTCTTGAAAAAATTAAATGTCAAGATTCAGCAAAACAGTAATAATTACAGAACTTCTGGAATACCCAGGAACCTGCCTTAACAGCATTCCATGCTTTGATTTTATCGAGTAGACGTCGTGAGCTAGCTCCAATGAATTTAATGACGTTGATTGGGAAAAGTTAGCATACTTTAGTTGATCGAGTTGATCTGATCGGCAGTGTACACATACCATTTACCGGTATTACAGGTATATGTGATGAATGATTGAATCTACATTAAATTTGTCTCATAGATGAACTTTATTGCGAATAAATTTCATGTGCAGCGTAAGAAATATGCATTGAGATTATTTCTTCTTATATGACTACTAAGTCAGTTTAGAGCTGCGCTCATTGATTGACAATAATAAGCCTCGAAACTGCAATATAATTATAAGTCATAAGACGTTGGTATATAGGGAGAGAAAATTCAATCGCCTTGGTACAAAACTCACTTCGACTTTGACCATAACCATTTCCAGGAAAATTCATATGACAAATTTATTGGTCTGGAAGGAAGCTAGAAAACGCTTACAAACCTCTATATTAGATAATTTACAATAAAATATTTAAACCTCAAGGGAGTTTGAAATTAAAACACGTCGTTAATGGTAAAATGCAAACCTATTTAATATGAATTTTTAAACAGTAAATATTTATATTAGATATATATTTTAAGTATAAGTTTCACATGTTTCACGAATAGGCACTGCAATCATATTTGGTCAATTGTATGTCAAACATCATAATTAATGCTTGTCTGAAAGATCACCATGTTCATATCTTGCGTTATTTTACTTGCTGGATCATTAACACCAGTAACAGGTAAGGTTTTAAATATTGTTGCCCCTCGGATGTTTCCCCCCATTTCTTTATATGACAATCTTACAACAATATAAATGAGTTTTTAGAGGAACAAATTTTTACTCAACCGGTACACCTGATCTCACCCATGGTTTTTATTGGGCCCATGTTGTTCTTCAGTATGTGTGTCTTTATTTTGCCTTTTCCTGTACTCAAGTGGTGTCCTTGTTTTTTTAGTGTTTTCGATGTTGCCATTGTCCATGGATTGTTTGTTCTTTTGACTGACGGTTCGGTTCTCACTTATTTTTTAAACTAATTCAGACCAACGGATGCTGATACAAAAGCCCCCCAAACAAACTCCCAAATCAGAAATCAACACTACAAAATAACTGCTACACATACTAAGCAACATTTCTGTTGAGTTTCATTCAGTTCTGAACATACTGAATTTTCCCGCCTTTTTTGTCGTCTCCATTTTGAAATCTTGGACACCAGAAACCATTTCATCATATCCTAAGGAACGTTTTAATTTCCCGCTTTTTCCGCTTCCATGGCAACCGATGCCATTTTGAAAACTCCAAGACCCGATCGTATCTTTTTGGAATAGGGTCCCAACATCCTGTGAAGTTTGGTGAAGATCCGATTATAAGTCTCTGAAAAAATGGTCAGACGGAATTTGCAGTCACAAGAAGAAAAAGAATTTTGAAAATTTATGACTCTCAGGATGCTGATACAAAATTCTCCCAAACGAACTCCCAAATTAGAAAGACACAACTAGAATCAATTCTATAAAAGTTGGGCTACCTTTCTGTGAAGTTTCATTAAATTTTGAGCACTTTCAATTTTCCCACGTTTTGCAAGTTTCAATGGCAACGGTCACCATTTTGAAGACTTTTCGGAGATCAGGACCTAGTATGTAAGATAGCCTTTCTGTTATTTTTTCTAAATCTCGGCACTACTATTTTCCAACCTTTTTTGTTTCCATGACAAGGGATGTCATTTTGAAAATTCCAAGACTTGATAGCACCTTTTAGGATGAGGATCCATCTTCAAGTGACGTTTGGTAAGATAGGAGCATTAATCTCCGTGAAAATGGTCGGACAATTTTAATGCTCAAGAAAGGTCAGTTAACAATAAGTCTCCTCAAACTTCGTTTTGGAGACAAAATTTAGTACAGACAATATGTCCGACCAAACTTCGTTTGGTAGACTTAATGATAAGATTCGAACTTAATATTCAGAAGATAAATGTGTTAAGATGGAAAAGGCCTTCTTAGTCTGAAATAGAGACATCGGTATTTTTTTATAATTTATTGCCATTGGGCCGATTGAGTTAGTCCCAGAGGGTATATACCAACCCAGCAGTCGACACTGCCGTACGGACCGGACAAACGATTCTATTTGAAAACATGAAATATCTAAGTTTAGAAAATTTTGCTTACGAATAAGGTGTATCTCCCTCTTGCATAATTCTGTCCTTAGCTGATAAAGATATTTGGGTTCTTTGTTCTCTATCAGATTTACAGTTTTTTGGTTTATGGAATTGCATGTTTTTATTTGATGTTTTTATTTGATATGCACTGAAGAGACACAAGTTGTCGAAATGGCGGAAACTAAATTTATATTATTTCGGTATTTTGTTATTTATTACGACTGGCTCTGTTGTTGGACTATTAGTTCCCGGGGATATTCACCAACCCAGTTATTAGTATTTAAGTGCTGACCCGAAAACCGATTTTAAATGGAAAACTTGCAACATCTTAATTGTAGAAAATTTATCTTGAAAGTAAGTAATATCTAGCTGTTGCATAACTGTATCCTAAGCTGATTTAGCTTTCCATTTGATATTTTTGGCTATTTGTTTTCAAGCAGATTTAACAAAGTTTGCAGTTTTGCAATATCCCCATGCATAGCTCTGTTCTTGTTTGATTATAACTTCTCATTAAGATCTGTTTTTGGTTAAATATTTGTATTATACCATACTTTACTTAAATTTTTGGTTTGTGGTCTTCAGAATATTTTGATTTGACATCCATCGAGGAGACATAATTTGAAGAAATGTTCATGTTCAGAAACTAAATTTATAGTATTTTCTGTAGTTTGTTACTTATTTCACATTTCAGATTTCCTAGGTCAAAATTATATTTTACATATCTTCTGTGTGATATTATATAAATCTGCGTTTAAAATTGATTTGCGTCTTACACAGCTGAAGAGAAAAGCCATGACATTGTCCTCGGTGAAACTGTACTTATGAAGTGTTCAGTGAATATAATACAGAGTGGTAACACCATCACGTGGACTAAAGATGGGGATATTCTTACAGATTGTGGAGCATCAGGGAGGCAGATATATGAATCAAACAAAAAAGCGTCTGTAATGATAAATTATGTTCAAATTTGTGATATTGGTCGATACACATGTTGTAGCAACTCTGCTGCGGGAAAGCAATGCGATAACCACACAGTACGTGGTAAGAAGTCTTATTTTATTTTATTTTTTACACTTCTTTCAAGTTGCTCGGCAAGCCTCGTTTTTAAATACTTGCATTTTATTTTTAACTCGGTTTGAGAAATTTCATAATCAACTTAGTTCTCGTTGTAAAAACTATATTTCTCTGATGACATATAAGTAAAGCAACGATGATTATGTTCAGAATACATTTGGCAGGACATTTCACACGTCGAGTTATTCCATCTCTAGAGATGAGAAATATTTTTATCAAATCGGTTAGACGTTGGTTAAATGTCTTAGAAAATAGAGAAAGATGAAGTTCAAAGTAAACAACATTTATCATATGTTTAGTAATAAGTACTTATGTTTTGAATATGTGATTTGATGCCGTATTCACCCTATGACGTCATACCCTTTATCGGATGGCACACCCTTTATCGCATGGCTAGCTCTGTATAATATACTTTTTCCAAAACATTTTTTTAATTCGACTTATTTATTTAAAAAATTTGGGGTAGAAAAAATCTTTTTTTGGGGGTAAAAAAATTTTTGTGTGGTAATAAAACTTTGTTTGGGTGTTTTTTTTTCTTTGCGAGAATCGGTTATAAAAATCTAGCAAACCTTTTTCATTACATATTAGATTTTATTCCAACCACCTCCAGTCCTTTCCGTCTATTTTGAAATTTTCTTTTTCACAAATTACATGCATTTTCTCTTACCAATTTCAGCTTTTGACAATATATTGGGGTTAAGGTAGTTCTGTTAAAATATATGATAAACTCTATAATGCATGGCAAAATCCGTATCACATGTCGTATCATCCCTCGGTATGGCATGTGATACGGATTTTGCCATGTATTATTCCCTATACAATGCATGTATATTTTTACATTAAATAAATGCTTGACTATTTGAGAGGTGATATATTTTCTGATAAAGTTTCCCCACAGCCTAAAGTACCCATGTGTTGTCCGAACTGTTTAATAGCATATTCCATAACTTATGAAAGCGGGTGATGAATACAGTCAGCTCCCCTACATCTACCGGGTCCCTAAACTTCACAAGAACCCATACAAACAGAGATTCATTGCGGGGTTTTCCAGATGCACCACCAAGCCACTTTCTAAGCTCCTTACTACTTCATTGACCGCAGTCAGAGATGGCCTGAAAAGTCACTGTGATAAAGTCTACTCCACGAGCGGCGTCAATCAGAAGTGGATTCTAAAAAATTCTAAAGATCTTCTTGAACAGCTATCCTCTAACAGTCTAACCCATTGCCACAGCATACAAACTTTTGATTTTTCTACTCTTTATACTACCCTGCCACACAATAAATTGAAAACAATAATTTCTGATTTGATACACCAATGTTTCTGCACTAAAAACGGAGAACGCAGATACACTTACTTAGTAGTAGGGAAAGACAATACATATTTTGTAAAGAACCACACTGAGTCAAACAAGAAGTACACGGAGAATGACGTAATCAAGATGTTGGAATTTTTAATAGATAATATTTTTGTCGAATTTGGAGGTCGCGTTTTTCAACAGACAATCGGGATTCCCATGGGAACTAACTGCGCGCCGCTTTTAGCTGATCTCTTTCTTTTCTCGTATGAGGCCAAGTTTTTACAAGGGTTAACACAGAAAAAACAAAAACATTTAGCCCAGTCCTTTAAGTTCAGCTTCCGCTACATAGACGATGTACTTTCTCTTAATAATCCAAAATTCGAGGAATATTTACACCAGATCTATCCAAATGAGCTTGAAATTAAAGAGACTACTGACACCTACTTCAGCTTCGTACTTAGATCTGTGTATATACATTGATGAAGATGGACGTCTGAAAACTAACGTGATGATTTTAACTTCCCAGTTGTGAATTTATTTTCCCTTTCTGAGCAGCAATATACCTACCTCTCCAGCCTATGGAGTGTACATTTCACAGTTGATTCGTTACTGTCGCGCATGTAGTTTATACAGCAATTTTTTTAATAGAGCAAAAGCACCGTCCCAAAAGTTGCTTAGTCAAGGATTTGTTCAGCCTTTGTTGCTTTCATCCCTTCAAAAATTTTATGGCCGTCACCATGATATCATTGACAGATATGACGTGTCTGTGTCCCAAATGAAAACGGACATTTTCAGCTAGATTTCACGTCTTCACGAATTTGACATAACCGGTTTTGACTCAACCTTGGATTGACTCACTGATAGTGTGACGGGTGCCGCTAGCGGAGCAGGACATGCTTACCCTTCCGAAGCACCTGATGTCACTCCCGGTTTTCAAGGGAGTTCACACTATGAGTGCCTTAGTTTTTAATGTCGTTCTTTTTATTTCCGTGCTTGTAGCTGTCTCGCGTCCTTGTTTTGTCTTTGTTTTTCTCTGTTGCCGTTTTTGCCATGTCTTCGGATTTCGATTTTTGTAGTCTTCGCTTCCCTTGTTCCTTCGGTATTCTACTGCCGTTGTTTTATGAAAGAAAAAAAACATGTATGAATTAAAAAAATGGATAATAAGAAGAAAGAGACTTGTACACGTAGCAATTCTATTGGTTGTTGTAGTTTCCCCAGTCTTTGCCAGCGCCTGTACGTTCACCCGTCGCATTTTTACGACGAGAACTCTTCTCCAGTTTCAATTTGTAGAATTATTCATTTATCCTGTACATGCATTATAAGCTGCTAATAAACACGGGAACCATTGTCTCAATGTTTTGGGAATGCGGTATACGAGGCAAACATTTACCGATAAATGGATTTCATTTTGTTAAAGAATTTTTGCAAAGCCTTTAGCCTTCTTAGATTTAGACTACAGTTCTAAAGTTGGTAAATTTCCTGAAAATGTTAATGTTTGTTTGTTTGTTTGTTTGTTTTTTTTTGCATATAATCTGATATTTTGGCAAATCCGTGGTAATTTTTCAATACTTTAGTCAGAAATATTTTTCCAATTTGGTAAATACTTTTACCTACCAATCATACTTTAATAAAAATTCGTTTCGAGTATAACAAATAATTTCACTAACTAGATTAAAAAAATATTTGATTTATTTTGGTAAGTTTCCTGAAACTTTTTAAGACCAGTTATTTTTTTTAAAATTTCACCTAGAAATCATATACCACGGAAATCATTTAAGTAAAATAATGATTTAAGTTTACTAGTTTTCACATAAAATACTTATTAAACACAGGGTCTATAGTTGCGGATTAACTTTAATTTCGGTCGGTCATTGCTTTTTATACGACCGTAAGAATTTTTGCGGTCGTGTATTGGTATGGTGCTGTCGTCGTTGTCGTCGTCGTCTGAATACACTTTTGTTTTTGGTTAATAACTTTAGTTTCAGTTGACCAATCCTTATGAAATTTTAACACAATGTTTCTTGGCACTAAAGGAAGGCCTGGCTTAGTTGTGGTCTTTGTGGTCTTACCCGTTTTCAAAAAAGGGGCCAAAAAGGGTTAAATTTGATGTTTTTACATATTTGACTGTAGAATCTTTATTATTTATCGGATTTTGATGAATTTTCTTTCAGTGTCTTCCTGAGGAAATTTCCAATCAGTAGTATGCCAACGGATTTCATGTGGCATGTACCGTTCACGAGATAAATGGGGCCCAAAAGGGGCGAATTTCAAAAATTTTAATTTTTTTTAATTTTTAGCCCGATTTTGATGCAATTTTTTTGCAGTGGATTCCTTATGAAAAATAAACATAGTGCTGCGCCATTAGAATTTTTATTTCTTGTTTCTTTTCGAAGCTATGAGGGGCCCAACGGGGCAAAAATTGCAAACATGCGGATTACCTATTTTTTTTAATTTTTTATCCGATTTCAATGGGATTTTTTCTTTAGGTTCCTCTCATTGTAGGCTTTCAGTGATATATCAACGGATTTGGCGTAACTCTTACCGTTTCCAAGCTATTAGGGGTCAAAGGGGCCAAAATTGCAATTTTTAGAAATATGTAAAATCTTTATTTTCAATCAGATTTTGATGGGATTTTTTTCTTTGGATTCCTCTCAATGTTAGCTGTCAGAAGTATGTCAACTGATTTGATGTAGCTCTTTCCGTTTCCAAGCTATAAGGGGTCAAAATTGCAATTATTAGAAATGTGTGAAACCTTTATTTTTCATTAGCTTTTGATGGGACTTTTATCTTTGGATTATTCTCATTGTAAGCTTTCAGTAATATGGCAGAATATTTTGTGTTGCTCTTCGGTTTACAAGCTATAATGGGTCAAAGGGGCCAAATTGTGATATTTCAAAATATGTGAAATCTTTATTTCATTGGATTTCAACCTGATGTTTTTTCTTTGGATTTCTCTTGATGGTAGCCAACAGAATTTCTCAGCTCTTGCAATATCCTAGTAATAAGGGATTAAAAGGGCTAATCTTTATTTTCACTAGTTTGTGTCCAGTTAATTTATGTGTCAAGGTCCTTGTTGTGTCCAGCAAATTACTGTGTCCACATTCATTTTAGTTTACACTTGTTCAAATTTCAGTGGTCGACATGCTGCGGTCGTATCATGCTGCGCTCGGCGTAGCCCTTTATTACAAATATGATCAAATGATTATGATAGTTAAGTCAGTAATGCGGGATTTT
>MJUU01040664.1:24066-59555 GCA_002080025.1 Modiolus philippinarum
CAGAAGGCTGGGATACGTTGATCCTGAGTAAAATGTAACAGAAATTGTTTGTGACGCTGATCAGCAAAAATATTCTAAGTTCCATCAACAGGAAGTAGGCATGCAAGAGATCACAAACATTATTACACTATATAAGTAGCCATACTCTATCCTGGATTGCAGAAGGCTGGGATTTGTGGTTCCTGAGAACAACGTGACAGAATTTTTTAAGATGCAAAAATATTCTAAGTTCCGTCAAACAGGAAGTGGGCATGTTAGAGATCCAAAACTCTGTACATGGTATAGGTCCCCATACTGATACTTAATGCCAAATTGCAAAAGGTTGGGATACATGGTTCCTGAGAAACTGAGACAAAAATTTTTGTGACGCCATCAATTAATGTGCAACTCATACCTTGAAGTATGAGTTGCACATTAATTGATGAAGGATTCATGGTCACATTAATGCAAAATGAACACATTATATTTTGAAATAATGACGGTTGCATTTTTTGTTATGCTTTTCAGTCTTGGTTTTCCGGGGAGCCAGTGGAAAGATTGGCGGGTCAAGTGATTTATACGATTTGTGGAGTACTTCAAGGATTGCAAATCGGACCGATGATGGAGCTGCAATTATTGGACGCAATTCTATATTTCACTACAAGTCTGAAATTGTTGAAAAATGGGATGATTATGATATTGAGAACGTATGTATGGCCTCAGTTTTCATAATTTGACCTCTTCACATTATAGCGCACAACGCCAACGTGTGCCCGCGTGTGAGAATATTTCTGTACGTTATATAAGTCAGCGAAAAGTTAAACACGTTAAAACACATCGACACACCTTGGAGTGCGTTGTTGAATGTTGGGTGTGTCGGAAAACCTTTAACATGCTCATGTTGTTGACAAGCTAGACGAACACGTTAGACGAACGGCAGAGATACATTGTACCATCATTGTGTGCAATATGTAGTAGTTTCTCAAACTTTGATTTAAAAAACTGTGCGTCACTGCAACTAAGGAGTAACGTATTAACCTATGTCTTATTATCAAAATAATGGTAATGCATATGTTAAGAGCAATGGAAACTTCCGCTGGAATGTAAATTGCTGCTTTATTTCAGCACTAGATTGTCGTCTTTTTCTTCAATTTGATTTTGTGATTTTTCGGGGACATATCCTTCCAGCAAACCCGGTGTTTTTCTATGGTATTTCTATCGATTTATATCTTTAAAAAGTAGATTTGGATGAAGGATATTTCATAGTGATCTGAAAAAAGATTGTATAAGGCTAAACAAACGTTTTATGTATGCTAGACAGCCGTTTTACATGCGTTAGGTATGCGTCAAGTACGCAAGTGAAAGGCCTTGAAAACGTCTCCGTACCTGTACACGTTTTATGAGCGTTACAGATAAGTTATGGATAAGTTTCCATTCGTTGTAGGTCGTTAGTCTGACGTTATGAATGCGTCCAACAAGCGATTTTTTTCAATTTTTTTTTCAGCTTATGCCAACGTTCTTACAAAAATTTGCGATTGTGACATACGTCGGCTAGTACGTTGTAGTGTGACTGGGGTTTCATTTCGTTCATTAAATTAAGAATTGTTACTTTACTTTAAATATCTTTAAAGATAATGATGATTTGTTGTGCATACGCTAATTCAAAATTAATTATTACAAAAAGGCAAAGTGAAAACCGCAAACAAATAAGTAGAATTCAGTGATGATTTACTTAGTATTTTAGGTGATGGGTCTTGAAATTATGTCAAACGTAAATGACGTTTTCGGAAGCCAGGTGACCGAAATCAAAAAGTTTCACGGGTCAAGCAAGAAGGGCCTTTTTCCCTTTTGAAGTATTTTGACTGGAAGGGCGGTCAAAGGTATCGCTTCTTTGCAAATTCAAATTTACTTTAAGTAGGTAAAATTTAAAGATAATTACATCACATATTTCAGACCCCTATTATAATATTCATGTGATCTGTGGAATGATTGTTCCATCAAACGTGTAAATAAAATGGACGCAATTCAACAGAAGGCAACACGGATAGTTGCAAAAATGCAAAAAGTTTCTAGCATAGATTCGCTGTACAGTCGAACATGTTTCATCCACCCCACCATAGGACTACTAAGATATGTCGGATTAATCAGAATATCAGAATACTCAGGTTAAAGTGCTATTAAAGATATTTTTTGGAACCGAATTGATGTGTCAGATTAGAATTATTCAGGTGTTAGATTAGAATTGTTCAACTGTATTTTGAAACTAGTAAGGATTGTCTTCAATCTTGTCTTAAGAAAAGGGAACTTTCTAAGTTTTGTTATATATATTAGAATCAGAAAAAAACACATCCGGTAAGGCGTCCACGTTCGCATTGCATGACGGTCAATTTAGTGTAACGTTTTCATTTGATTAGTGTTGTATAACAACAGTGCCTTTTAAACTTAAATTGACTTGTGAAATATTTTCTGCAGTTTGAATTACTAGTATCTAAAATGTTAATTCCTTACTTGATTCAAGTGATTATAATATTTTGGAAAAGTTAAAAACGATTTCCAATGTGTTTTAGTGATGAAACGGAGAGGTTTTGCATTAACGATTGAAAATTACTTCGTTCTACAATTTGACCTTTAGGCCTAGTAACATTGATTTGCGTAATTTGACATAAAATGCCGTTTGCTCAAATCGGTTATGTTTTATAATGGTTTATTGATCTGTATTGAGTTGAAATATGTCTTAGAAGTAAATACTCCTGCGGTTTGTTAATGAATCCGGGAAATAGTTATTTTGCGGAAAATTAGTCACGCTAGCCGAATATTGTGACGTTCTTCATAACATTTTGTTATTCCTTTGGAACACTTTTGGTAAGGACGGTTTGGTTTTGTCCCAGAGATCAGATTTCGGTCTGTTCTCCTTACCTTTGGTTATTTTCAACTAAACTGTTTATTTACACAAGTATTTTAATAATATTCTGGGAGTTTTTAACAACGCATACGCTATATGCCGGTATTATTTCAGTCATTAAGCGATGAAGTTCGCGACTTGAACCACCGAAACATAGACTGTATTTATAGTATTCTTAGAGTCCCGTATTTAATTACATTTATTTCTCAATTCCAAATTCCTGATATTAGTTGTAGATTTGGGTTGGGCTAACTTATTTTTACAATTTGCAAGCTGTGATATTAATTGATTGTGTAAAAGTCTGTGATATATTTTTAACTTGTGAAAGATTTTCGATTGTTAAGTATGCCCTTCCTATAGATCAGGAGAACCGTAATTGTTGAATTGTATTGTGAGTTTTGTTTGGTCACCGTTACGAATATGAAGCTAGAAAATTCTGGTAAATCATCAAACAAAATATACCATTTATTGTCTGGGTAAAATAATAGTGACGTCAGACTAGCTTTTTGGAAAGCTATTACTTGTTATTATTAGTAGTTTCAGATGATCAAATTTAGTATGCCCCATACGCGTGTTTAGCTTTTAAATTGTGAATTGAAACGAATAACTAATCTTAGATGATTTCAGTACAATTATTTGCTGATGTTTTTTTTTATAGTAAACAAACTGCATTTCAGTTTAAGAAACCGCATTTTGTCAGTGAATTTTCACAAACGCTTTCAGTTTTAAGTTTTAAGACGAAATGTGATCTCTCATACTATACTGCAGTTATGAACTGCTCATTATGCCAAAAGAATTCATTTCAAGTACTAAAAATTTAGTGCTGTGAATTGCAAAGAAAATTTTCAGTTTCAAAACAAAATACAGTTTTGCATACTCAATTGCAGTTCGGTTAGCCAAAATATTGCTCTGCACCTGCTGCACTCTTTTAAGATAAGAAATAATACAAAAGTGAAGTCCTAACTTATATTTCAGTAGTTGGGTCTGGTTCATATTTTTCTAGTGAAAGGTTTACCACTTCCTCCAGTCCTCACGGACTATTATTTGCTTTTTTGTACACTTTTTGTCACTTTTATCTTAATTCTCCACTCTCTGGATCCGCCAATGGATACCATTTTTTGTATTTCAATATAACACTTTGATCGCTAAGGAATCTTCATGACGATCAGGAGAATTTCTTTAAAAGTTGATGTGACATTTATAGAAATATATAAATTTTCAACGGCATAGCCATGAGAACAATGGGACCATATACTTGCGAGTTTAAATCAACAATACGAGACATTTTACTTTCTATTCTATTCTAACTCTATGACAACTATTGAAATAAAGAAAGAATAAAACAAAACGTAAGCTACAAAGATTGGACAAAAAGTGTCTGTCGCTAAACTGCCTGCTAGCTCAAGGAGGCTAATCTGCTGGTAAAACATTGTCACACATCATAAGAATAATCAAACACTCCCCGAAGAATCATCACATATTTCAGTAGACATCGGAACTATTAGTTAGAGTCTAGTTTACCAGTAAAATCTTCAAATAATTTGATCTCAAAGCTATTTAAACGGATTCATGCACAATATACTGTCCTATCTCCTGTAACGTAAAGAATGTAAGTTACATGCCATTTTTTAAAGAATGTTTTGATCAGTTTTTAGCCTTTTATTACAACATTTCCGTGAAAACGGGGATAAGATATGTACTTATTAATAATCTGTTTGCGAGCCACACCATATAAATGAATAGACTGTTACAGCTCCAGCTTGACATTATGTGCTTTTACTTTTCACCACAGTTTATATGTTTCAATATGAATAATATAGTGTTTTTAAATAAGCACGTCATGCTCTAAAGAAAAAAATGCAATAGGTTAATTATAATATACAGTTCTTCATTACTGAATAATCCATGAAAACCTCACATCACAATGCTCATCGGTCAGAGAAGGCATATTTTGTATAATTTGTATTGAATATACGAACAACACTTATTTATTGGAAATCAATGCGTGAAATAATACAATTATTTAATTGGGGTATGTGTCTAGAGAAATATGATCTGCTGGTCATTCATATATTGCCTTGGACTGTGACACAGTATTTTCTGTGTCATTGATTTTTTTCTAATCGGCCAACATTGAAATCAAGCTGCCAAAATGACATTTGAGTATGACCTTCTTTTCAGTTAAAAAAATTAAGTTTTGCCTCAAAACTAATTATTTAGAGCTAAAAATTGGGAATCAAAATATTAAGTTTCAAGACGAGCTGCCGTCTTTTTACTGAATAGCAGTCTGCTAAACGAACGGCACTTCAGTTTGGGGTCCGCATTTTGTCTCAAAAGTGATTATTTTCTGACTTTCATTCAAGGGCTAATATCTAGCAATGTGAATTTTCCCCAGAAATGTCCAGTTTTGAGATAAAATGCAATGTGGCAGGATTGAAAGGGGAAACAGTTATACGTGCTTAGACAGTACAGATAACCTAAATAATAAAGGGTTTCATTTTCTAGTATGGTAATAGACGTCGATGTAATATAGCCCAATGTGTCAGCGAAGAGGATTTTTCTAAACATTATAAATCTATGCCATCCCTTGGCGGCCATCTCAGATCTAATCTGGACTTACTTGACACATTTTTTCAAAGTGGGCAATCAAAGGATCATTGTCATCAAGTTTTAGCTACAGGAAAAGTAGTATCAGAAGAGAAGATCTTTGAATGTGTTTTACCATAAGGACCGATGTAAAACAAAGTTCCCGCATACGGCCATCTTGGATATGACACAGACTTGCCGGACACATTTTACATAGACAGCCAATGAATGACAGTTGTGACCAGCCGTGGTTCCAATTAGCAAAGTAGTCTCAGAGGAGAAGATAGTTGAATGTGTTTTCCCACAGGGGCCAACGTTGTACTATGTTCCCCGCCTTCAGTCACCCTGGATATGATGGGGACTTGATGGACACCTTTTTAAAGGGGACCAACTAAGGACAGTTGTGATCAAGTATGGTATCAGTCGGCCAAGCAGTCTGAGAGATGAAGATCTTTGAATGTGTTTTTCCAGAGGGTCCAATGTTAAACAATGTCCCTTCTGGCGGCCATCTTGGATTTCATTGGAACTTGCAGGACACATTTTAAAGGAGAAAAACTAAGGACAGTAATGACTTAGTATGGTTCCAATAATTGTTCAATTAGTCTCAGAGGTGAAGATCTTTGAATGTGTTTTCCAATAGGGTCTAATGTTAAACTAAATTCCCTGCTGGCTCCCATCTTGGATAAGGTCAGCAACTTCCATCATTAATATAAAATGTAATTCTTGACATACTGAATATTTTTGCTTTAAATCTTAACCTCTATCTCGAATCCTTTTTGAAATACAAGACAAAATGTATAAAAATTACAAAGAATTTAACCAATAATGGGAAATAACTCCTATATATATATACCAACCAATCTCTAGTCTTGTACATCCTTCCAAGGGAGTAATTTTTCGGCAGCGGTTTTCCAATTTTTAGATCAGAGTTGCACTGACGAGATGTAAATTCATCGAAATGGGCCTATCTGCAACAGTGAAATTCAAATGTAGTGCTGCGTGTCTCTCAAATTGTAACGGTCAAATTCCTCAGTGGAAAGATGTTCTCGATAATATTAATTCTAAGACTCAAACTCGGTTGGTCTTTGACATTAGACGCATATAATTTATTTTGCAAGACCTGTATAAGCATATAAGCAGATTACATGCTTATCCTGAGGAACATAAGATTTCCAAGTTTGTCGTTGTTTTTAGACGTTATATATATATATATATATATATTTTCAAAGTGGGTAGACCTGAATATGCTGAACATCTTTTGAATATAAAGTTGACTTCTTTTGTATTGGTTTTTCTATAAAAAATATAAAAAAAATCAAAATTTTGAAAATTTTACTCCAAGACGAGTTTTTGGATTTTCTTCAAAATTTCAGGGCATCTTGTCATGCTGGTTATTTTTAACTATGTCAGAATTTTGATATCTGTAACAGTTTTTGATTTATTTGCCGAAAAATTGCAATATACCCTTATGTTCTTATTTTACAATGTTTTATACCTACCGCTTTAGTCGGTGGTATATATTGATCATGTTTTCCGTTCGTTCGTACGTTCGTTCGTCCGTCCGCCATAGTGTAACTACTTTGTGGCGACAACTGCTCCTAGACCACTTGGTGAACTTCACTGAAACTTTCACAGAATCTTAAGTACATATTCCCATTGTGCACTAGCTATTTAAAATTTGATTACACTTTTTTCAACGGGGGAGCGGGGGTATGATATAAGTGAGATTTGTTCACATTTTCTAGTTAGTAACAGCAGCCATGTTGTAAGGTCCTCGGACTCCTCGGACACAATTTTGAATCTAGATACCCAGGTCATGATTCAGACCATGTTTGGTTAAAATTTGTCTGGTGGTTTCAGAGGAGAAAATTCATTTAACAAGTTTACGACGGATGACGGACATCGATGGACGCCAAGTGATAGCAATAGCTCATATTGCCTCTTAGCCAGGTTAGCTTAAAAGAGTTTTAAAAATTGCTTTAAAATTTAATGAGTGCAGTCCATCAAAATGTAAAGAGTTTAAGATCGGACAGCAGACAGCAGATGTTTGCAACTGTAATTTCTTGCCAGTATTTCAATTTGATGGCAAAGATCCTGATTTTATTGTCAGTTACTATCTATCTACATTGTATTTTCGTTTAAAGTATTTTTAAAGTATTTTCGCTTTTCATTTTGTAGGATACCTTGCATGTCACTCTAATGTTTGAATTTACAAGCATTTGGTCAGCTTAGCATCTCGTATTTTCAATAATCCTATATTTTATTCCATAGGTAAAATTATCAGTTTACGAAACAGGCAGCAAAAAGGCATTTTTCATATTCTATGGAAAAGACACAGATAAAATGAATTGGATGTCCGGACATAATCTTATCGATAGTTCATACAATGATGTTGTTGGTTATCATTCCTGCTCTTTTTGTACAGGTCATTTTGTGTCAATTTATGGGTAAGTTATGGGTAAGTTATATATTTTAGTTAAGTCAAGTATAAACTTTTTGCTTAATTACTCCAAGTAAAGCCTCGGATCTAGAGTGTTTCCTCTCAACTCTAAGCCAAAGGTCATGTGAGATTTTGCCATCACTTTGCGTCCGTCGTCTGTTAATTTGTAACATTTTCATAGCATAACTTAAAGGAGTACACTGAGACTGACGTACTTAAACAGGAAGTACACTGAGACTGACGTACTCAAACGAGAAGTACACTGAGACTGACGTTATAGAAATTTTTGATCGACAATATTTTTGTCGAATTCGGAGGTCGTGTTTTCCAACAGACAATAGGGATTCCTATGGGGACTAACTGTGCGCCGCTTTTAGCCGACCTTTTCCTTTACTCGTACGAGACCATGTTTTTACAAGGGCTTACACATAGAAAACAAAAACAGCCCAGTCCTTTAATTTCAGCTTCCACTAAATAGACGATGTACTTTCTCATAATAATCCCAAATTTAAGGAGTATTGACACCAGATCTATCCCAATGAGCTTGAATTTTAATAAACAACTGATACACCTTCTTCAGCTTCGTTCCTAGATCTTTTATTGTATATTGACGAAGATGGACGTTTGAAATCTAAGCTGTTTGACAAGTTTGATGATTTTAATTTCCCAATTGTGAACTTCCCCTTTCTTAGCAACAATATACCTACCTCTCCAGCATATGGATTGTACATTTCACAATTGATTCGTTACTGTCGAGCGTGTAGTTTGTACCGTGATTTTTTGGACAGAGCAAAAACACTTTCCCAAAAGCTGCTTAGTCAGGAATTTGTTCAACCTATGTGAATTTCATCCCTCAAGAAATTCTATGACCTTCACCATATCGTATCCCAAATGAAAGTGGATATTTTCAGCAAGATTCACGTCTTCCCGGATTTGACTACCGATTTTGACATTTTCCTGGATTGACTCACAGTGTGACGAATGCTGTAAAGAGCAGGACATGCTTACCCTTCTGGAGCACCTGATGTTACTTTCAGTTTCACTAGAGTTCACACTGTCAGTGCCTTTGTTTTGAATGTTGTGATTTCTATTTCTGTGCATTGTATCTGTCTAACGTCATTGTTTTCTGCGTCTAGCGTCATTGTTTTCTGTGTTCTCGTTTCAGCCATGTCTTTGGAAATGCGTAGTTTGTTCAGATCGACAAGATATATGGCTGCCTGGAGGAATTTAGTTTAACATCGAACATAAGGAAAACATATTACCTGTACTAGGAAAATACAAATTTTACATGAATGACGTATAGAAGATTTTGTGTAGGTCACTTTGTAGTGATTCTACAACAAATACAGGGTCAAACACTTAGTGCAGTTCAACCCTTAGATTAAAAGAGAAATTTACCATCTCCTTTTAGCATTTGAAATCTATGTGAAAGGTCATAATTAATAAAAAAAAGGAAAATAGTTACAATTAACACGAAAGCATATGGAGTTAATGCGCAACAAATATGCGATCGGCAAAAATATTATTAAAAATCGTTGTCATTCGCCACCAGACGATATAACTAATAGAGTCGGTTGCAAGTAAACACATGAAATGTGGGCAATATGGAAGATGGTCAGATAACATTTCGAAATAAAAAAATAGAAAGTAAAATAGTGCATCCATATCAGAAAGTCTCTCAAAGAACAAGTACACTGTGCCTGAAATACATAGAAAAGGTAAAGAGCACATTCATCTATCACACGGGAATTAATATAAGAAAGATAACAGGAAACACCTACAATGGCCATAAACCACGATCACATGCCACAATCTACCAGGGAACCGCACGAGAAAAACAATAAAATGACAAAAGACAAATATGGACAACCATAGGAACTCGGGATAGCCGGACTTGGTACCGGCACTAGCAAGAGCTAGCGGTAGGGTTAAACCGGTTTATGGGTACCCAAACCTCCCCTTTCTCTATCCCGTTTCCCCATAGTATAATAATACATACAAATAAAACCCAATACAGGTAGACTACTAACTCCAAGACCACAATCTTGAGAGGGAAAGAAAAAGACAAAACGTAATTTAGAAAGATGGGTCGAGGAGTGCTCGCCGCTAAACTGCCGGCTAGCTCAAGGAGCCTAGTCTGCTGGTAAAACACTGTCGCACTACGAGAAATCTTTTTTTTTTCGGATTCCACACCGTGGGAGGGACAAACTGCAGTCTAAAATAAACTTTGAAAGGACATGAATAAAATGCACGTAAGACACAGTCTCTACATTTTCATTTTTATTAGTACAAACATAAGTATCGGAATAAAGAAAAATGAAAATTTTTGGGTACCAATAAACTGGTTAATAATACACCACTAGCAATCATTAGTGTAGGTACTAAACCGATACACTAGCTAAGTAGCTAAGGTACTCATCAACTGATTTAAATTTAAACCTCCATCGTTAGTGCAATTATAGGGTCTGTAAGTCTCGTTCAATATTGAAACTTCCGGGTTCAATTTTTGTACCCGGAAGTTGCATTTTTCACGACAATATATGACATACCAAACAAAAAAATTGAACGTCATAATAAAAAAAAAAAACGTCATGTTTTGGCGGGAAAAGTTTGCGAATTTCAATTTTATCGTGAAATCTCGGTGTCACATGACGAGACTTACAGACCCTATTGCTTTTTACATTTTTTGCAGAGGTTTTTGCATCTCTTTATTTTTTGTCCTTTGGATTTTGACTCCTGACAATGCTATTCGGTAATACTGCTGTTAGTCTTATTTACAAAAAGAACTTGTTGAATTTTCATACCTGTAAACTGGTTCAATGTTTAACTAATACCAATCATAGAGCCGATAAAAGAAGAAATGGGCAGGTAAGGGTACCAATAGACTGGTTCCTCTACAACTATAAAGTTCATTCTCCAACTATAATCTTTCTTACGTACATATCGAAAATAGGAAGCTAATGTTTAGGTTTTTTTTCTCATCTGGTAATACTGTATAACAGCATATGCAACGTGCATATTTATTTCATATTTGTAATTGTCTCAGTTTTAGAAGTTTACTGCTTGTGCTAAACCTATTTGCAAATTTGTATGGAACGCCAAATTAACATATATTCAAATAATTATACCTATCTTCAAATAATTGAAGATAGGTCTAATTCAATTGCACCTATCTTCAAATGAATTAAAGATACCTTTAATTTAATTAGAGATATCTTCAACTTAATTAAAAACAACGGCAGTAAAATACCGAAGGAACAAATGAGTGAAATTTACAAAAATCGAAGATCGGTTCAACATGTTCAAATAAGCGGAATTAAACCTAGCTTTAATTGAATTGAAGATATCTCTAATTGAATTAAAGATATCTTTAATTTATTTTAAGATATGTATAATTATTTTGAATATATGTTAATTTGGCGTAGTATGAACACCAAATTAACATAAATTAACATAAATTCAAATAACTGAAGATAGGTCTAATTCTTTTAAAGATAGGTGCAATTCATTTGAACCTATCTTCAAATCACGAAGGGGAATTAAACCCATCATTAATTTAATTAAAGATATCTTAAATTCATTTGAAGATATGTACAATTGAGCTAAACCTATCTTTAATTCATTTGAAGATAGGTCTAGTTGAATTAAACATATCTTTAATTCATTTGAAGAAAGGTCTAATTGAATTAAACATATCTTCAATTCATTTAAAAATAGGTATAAATGCAACATCTCATTAATTCACATGATAGGTGCAGTTCAATTGAAAATAAGTGTAATTCATTAAGAGATAGGTTCAGTTCATTTGGAGATATCTTCAATTCAATTAAAGATAGGTTCAATTCAATTTTACCCATCTTTAAATATTTAAAGATAGGTAAAATTCATTTAAAGATGGGTAAATTTCAATTGCATCTATCTTCAATTAATTGAACCGATCTTTAAATAAATTAAACCTGTCTTCAATTATTTGAAGATAGGTATAATTATTTGAATATATGTTAATTTGGCGTTCCATAAATTTAAACACAGATAACTAATTTCACTGGTTTACGACATATATATTTATATTTCTTTACACATAAAACACATATTTGTGCATAAAGTTCCAACCTTAAAGATCTATATAAAGAAAAAAATGATATTTATAATTTAATTTAACTATTTTTGGGAAACTTAAAAAATTTTGTCGTCTAAACATGTTTATTCTGAATTTTGCATCAAAGTTGATGAGGATTAAATCTCGGTTATTGCAGCTATGAAAAACTTGCACACACTCTATTCGGTTATAAATACATCTATTTGCCTCTTCGTCTTTCAAGTGTTAGAATTCAGTCTGCACTGTCGGGACATTATTTGTTGAAGTAGATAGGAATTGCATTTGAAGTGTGGTCTGTATTTGGTTATTTGGATTATACGAATGTAGTATGATTAAAAAGTGTAAGCCACTAATTTGAATTTATATAAATGTTATGTTTAAGAGACAACAAAAGAAAATTCTTTATCAACAAAAGGTATGCTTCCTGTTTCTTCGATTGCGGGTGGTTTGCAGTGATAATAGGAGACGATTCATGCAGATGGGGTAATACTGCGAAGCATCCGAATATTCTATACAGTCCGACTAGACACAACACCAACTGGAAATATGGTAATGTATTATTATCAGGAAATCATTCATTCGGTTTCATTTTCAACTGACTCTTCATCTTTGACGCTAAATATTATGTACTGGTTAAGACAAAAATCTCAGTGATGCTAATATCATACTTCATTCATTCATTCATTCAAAAAAAAAATCAGTCAAATTATGGAAAGAACTATAAGTTTTTCTGCAGATGGCATAGATGGATCAGAACGAAATGAGCAATCCTTGTGAAGGATCTTCCATACATTATTCCTGTAAAGTTTGGTTGAATTTTCTTCAGTGGTTTCAGAGAAGAAGATGAAAAAATGATTTTCTCATAGGGCGCAATGTTAAACTTATGTTCCATGCTAAGGCCATGTTGTGTATTGGATCCGAACGAAATGAGCTTTCTTTGTAAAAGATCTCCCATACATTATTCATGTAGTGTTTCGTTGAATATGCTTCAGTAGTTTAAGAACAGAAGAAAATGGGATTTTCCCCATAGGGTCCAATGTTAAACCTATATTCCACGCTTGCGGCCATATTTTCTGACTGATCAAAACGAAATTAGCAATCTTTGTGAAGGATCTTCCAAACTTCATTCCTGTAAAGTTTCGTTGAATTTGCTTCATTGGTTTCAGAGGAGAAGATGATAGTGTGAAAAGTTAATGGACGACGGACGCAAAGTGATAACAATAGGTCATGTAGGTCACACTGACACTTTGTGTCAGGTGAGCTAAAAAAAAAACAAAGAAAATAAGAAAAAGAATATAATAATAAAACAAAAAACAAAACAAAAACAAAAAAAATAAAGAAAACGTTATACTATGATAACATGCATATAGACAACATTTTTGTTCGTTTTGGCAATGGCAACAGTGTTTATCAACAGGTCATCGGTATTTCCATGGGGACAAATTGTGCACCTCTCGTTGCAGATCTTTTTCTGTTCTGTTACGAAAGAAACTTTATGAAAAATCTTCAAAATTGAAACATACCAAACTGTGATAATATTATTTCCATTTTCAGGGATAACAGCAGGTATATTGACGATATCCTTACTATTGACAATCCCCACTTTTTTTTAGATTATGTAGACATTATTTACCCACAAGAACTGAAATTAAATAAAGCTAACAATGATTCCAAATTCTGCCCTTTTCTGGATCTAACCATCATTATTGACGCTGGTAAAATAAAAGCTAAAATATATGATAAGAGGGATGATTTTGATTTCACTATAACTATTACTCTATTGTATTGAACTGATTGGTCACGGGTCAATTATATCGGGATTATTCGTTTTAATCTTATCTACAAGACAGAGAAATTAAGCCACGCCCAACCCGTTCAATAGATTTGAGTAATAATTCCCTTTTCTTGACGGCGAGATCCCACAAGCTCCATCATACGGGGTGTACATTTCTCAACTTGTACGATTCGCACGTGTTTGTTTTACTCTTGACGATTTTAATGAACGTAACCTTACTATCACAGCCAAACTTTTACAACAGGGTTACAGATTTCATAAGTTGTTGAATACCTTTAAGAAGTTTTATAACATATATGAATATTTAATATCTAAATATGGCGTTACTCGCAAACAGCTTATTACTAAGGGCATTTCTAATCCTCGTTTTTACGGTAATGTTGTTAAAAATGCTAGAATCTGATTAAAAATCCAGAAAAGCTGGGACGTAACTTACATTTTTTACGTAATAGGGGATAATGACAAGATACTCTGCTTGCATCCGTTAAATTAGCTTTGAGATCTAGTGACCTGAAAATTTTAAATACATACTGGCCTTTCACTGATATTGTCGATGTCTACTGAAATATTTGATAATTCTTGACCAACTCCTGCGGGAAGTTTTGAGTTTGACTTTTCTTCCGTAGTGCGGCAGTGTTTTACCAGCAGACTAGGCTCCTTTAGCTAGCCGGTAGTTTAGCGGCGAGCACCCCTTGACCCATCCTTCAAAATTACGTTTGGGTACCCATAAACCGGTTCAACCCTACTGCTGGCTTTTGCTAGTGCCGGTACCAAGTCCGGCTGTTCCGAGTTCCTTTCGTTGTTTACGTTAGTCTTTTGTCTAATTTGTGTTTTTCCTGTGTAGTTCCCTAGCAGATTGTGGCATGTAATTATAATTTTCAGCCATTGTAGGTGTTTCCTGTTGTCCCTTTTATTTCATTATACCTTAAATATGTAATGATTAGTGGTTTTGAAGATGGCAATTAGTCCGTTTGTCAAGAACTCCTACACGTTCTCAAGTAAAAAGTGTACATAATATAACACAGAGTATGATACAATTCCACAACAAAATACTAAATTTGCAGTCAATTAGAGTTTGGCAGACTGTCAGTCATTAATTTACAGGTTTTATTCTCCCACAGCAAAAATTCGGGAAACATTTGTTTAAATACTGTGTATCTGTCCGTAAGGGGTACATGATTTGTCCTCGCAATTCCCGTAAAATTTTGAATACGTGAAAGATTTTTTTTTATTTTGCTGATCATTTGTAGATATATTGAAGTTTCAGTGATTTTGTCGTAGAAGGTACATAGTTTGACCTTGTATCTCCTAATACAGTGTCCATGCTCAACGTGAATCTGGTAAGAGCCTCAACATAAATTTTGCTAGGACATCATGTGTCTCATAGGCACCAATATAATTACTAAGATAAACACTTCTATTTAAACCTTGCAGGACTTCAACTTTGATTCTGTTATTTGGGATCACATTTGAAAGACCGAAAAAGTAAATGAAAAACAAAGAACTTTAAAACCGTTATAAGCCAAGGCATACATTTTCAGTTTACATGTTGAAGAGATCATCATATTTTAATATTTCATATTCCATAAAGTATCCTCGTGTATCGTAAAGTCGAGCCCCGAAGCTCTACTCGGCCTAATGCATTTCTAAATTAATTTAACCAGTTTTTTAAATTTTGAAATAACATTAAAAATACTCGCAATATTTTTTGGCACAGATGAAATTATTTCTACGTACTAAGAAGGTCATTGAAAAACCTTCAGAAACTTGGAGGGTATTTCCTTAACGATTCTTGTAGTGTATTGTAAAGTCAAGACCCCATATTTGCACACCGTTGTGAATAAAAATGAATGAAAGATTAATTTGCCCATTATGAAGACCATTATATGAACTGAAAATCGCAATGAAAAGCAGTAATAAATTTCTTTTCAGTATCATAAAATATTTAGAGATTGGCATCAGCAGAGGAAAATGAAAATTGGGGTCAATCTCAAAAGACCACTTCTTAAATGAAATATAGAAGAAATAATTGTTGCACTCATTGTCACACTTTTTAAATTGTGAAAGGTAAAATGGATAAGAATTGAAATGTTTTGTGAGACATTTTTCTCTTCAAAATTCTTTAATCCAAATATGAAATTAATCACCTGACCGTGTCTTCCATGACCTTGATGTTCTAGGTGCTCTAAAAATAACCGATAATTGGTTTCCTAAAAATGGACATAAACATGGCGGAACCTGGCATCTTTCAGGTTTTCTTTGTTGTTACCTGTGAAAATATTGATTTTGAACAGATACTTGTATTTATTTACGACTCAGTCACTGCTTTTACGTTTTGACAATCCTTGGTCAAACAATTGCTGTAACTATATTTAATGAATATACAAAACGGATGACGCTCAACTATACAATACACGACGATACTTTAAAGGAGAATTTATTACTATTGTTGCTAAGGTCAAACTAAACGGTGTTAAGGAATCCCATTTAATGTCTGTTGTAATGTACGCTGAAATATTAATGATTAAGAAGAAGAATACCATAGAAAATTCACAACCTTTGCACCTTGCTCGACTTTTGTAATTATTTGAACTCATAGTCGATACCACTGCATGAAGGGTTCTGAAAATAAGCCAAACGTAGAAGCTATTCATACTTGTGATGCGAGAAATCAAGACCCTCCCTCAAGAAATCTGAGAATATGAGTTGTTTCTACGAGAGCTGTATATCCTGATGTTTCCCTTAAAGATTACAAAAACACCCCCTGCAATGGTTTGCAAAATATGGACATCTCAATCCAGAGAGCGCGACAATAATCCTTGTATGGATTTAAGATCGAGATATTTTCCTGAAGCTGAACAGTCTTCTTGTAAATTTATCTGTTAGTGCATGGTTTTGATTTGCGATTTGTTTGATATTTGCCCTTTGAGGTATGCTTCGATTTCTTTCTATGTCCAGGAGATTATTACTATAAAGTTGTTTGATATTTACATTCATACATTTTGTAGATACATGCATAACATTCCCCGTTTCCCTTCTTTTTTCTATATCGATCGATGGATTCTATCATGAATATAAATCAAGATAAAGCATCAAACTGTATAATCCATGCCCTGTGATAACGAAACTACATATTTTAAAACATAGTTAAGGATGGTCACTCCTCAAGTTTATTATATCAAGGATTTAAAACTATTATTTTTATTTATTAGAATATGGATCATAAAACATTTTGAGCCAAAAAAAGTGATAGGTCAGTGTGGCCATTTTTGAGATTTAAACGCCTAAAATTTTGGCGGGAAACCGAACTTCTCTAGACTTTTCATTCACTTTGCATCAAAGTTCTAAACCTTTGAAATGCGATGAAGGCATATCAAAAATTTCATCACATTTTGTCAGAAGTCTATTGAAGATGTATATTTTCATATTTTGAAAAGAAAATAGGAGGTCAGTGTGCAAAATTTTGTAATGCATAATAATGTATAAAACAAGAGAATTCCGAAAGTCAGAGACAGTTTAAGAAACCTGAGGAGTGGCCATCCTTAAATGTAAATCATTGTAAGGATGATAAAACATGTCTAGTTTGAAAATAAGCAATGATGTACCCAGCTGTCCTAGGGACTAATGGCGTTTACCAGCAAGGAAATGACTGTTTTGTTGTAACGATAAGTCTATAGATTTGCTTTGACTAAAACATATTTCTGGTGTATTATATTCTCATCAAAATGCAAATAAACTTTATATATACATTGAAAACGAAAAGTCTAATTCAGGTCAAGTAGAAGAGCCAAAGCAGCGTCAGTTTTAATGCCACCAATTCTGATGTTTTAGTGTAAAAATAACATAGCATCTTATATATATAAATATGGCAAATTTTTGGTAATGATAAATTTGAAGAGAGTACAAAAGAGTCATTACTTTTGAGATAACCGGGTTTCTTTGAAAGAACTTCAGTAAGGCGTTAAATGACTTCATTCGATATCATATCGGACGTTACGCCATGCTCTTATAAATACAATCAACAAAATTAAACTAAAATGCCAATACATTAAATTGGAGTAATATTAAAAAAAAGTTTTCAACGAAATTCTGATTTCGAAACTTTTTCACTCATGACCTTCGACCTCGTTCGATGAAACAATTTAAGTTTCTACTTCATTTTTTAAGAGCCAATACATTTCTCTTTCCAATGATATGTAATATGCCCATGTAGGTCGTGGGTACATTAAGTTTTATTTTTTAAGTCTCTACCGCTGTACTATACTATCATCTTTCTTTATAAAAGAAATGAAATAAAACAGGAAACACCTACAAAAGCTGAAAAAAAACACACACATGCCACATTGTACCAAGGAACTGCACAACAAAGCAAATATAAAGACAAAATAGAAACAAAAACAACGATAAGAACTCGGTAGAGTCGGACGGGTTAAACCTGTTTATGGGTATCCAAACCTCCCCTTTCTCTATCCCGTTTCCCTAAAAATAATTAACATTAATAAAAGCAAAATTAAACCAAATTAATAATAATAAAAAAAACAGGTAGACTTCTAACTCCATGACCACAATTTTGAAAAGAAAAATGGACACAACGTAATTTTGAAAGATGTGTGAAGGAGTGCCAGCCGCTAAACTGCCTTCTAGCTCAAGGAGCTTAGTTTGCTGGTAAATCAATGTCGCACTACGCAAGAAAAATCAAACGCAAAAATGCCAGTAGGGGTTCGGTAAAGAATCGACCTGTATTTTAGTTGGCATTGGTGGTATCACTGAGAGGCAAGTTAAGCGTAAAACGCTCAGGTCATTGGATCCCAAGGCTTCAGAGTCGATCACTATATTCACAGCATCTTTTTATGTTTAACAAATGCAGTTGGGTAGATTATATTTCTATTTATGAAAAAAGTATCAAGCCATTCAACAGCCGCTCTATAAGACTTATACAACAGTTACATATAAATAAAGCAAACTGTACAGACTTCATTGTTTTGCAGGGAAATCCGCTGACGAATTCACCATTTCTCTGCTATTAAAAGGTAGGCTAACAGACGCATATTTATTCCTCATATTTAAGAAATTGTGTATAAAATTCGTTTCAAATTGTACACGGTCAATAATAATTTGAGCACTGCTTTAAACTT
Organism: Modiolus philippinarum; assembly: GCA_002080025.1. Classification (NCBI taxonomy): domain Eukaryota; kingdom Metazoa; phylum Mollusca; class Bivalvia; order Mytilida; family Modiolidae; genus Modiolus; species Modiolus philippinarum. The sequence continues at coordinate 43,003 of MJUU01040664.1, forward strand.
ATTGGATTAATCTCAAAGTGAACTTACTGAAATGCAAGAAGGAATCCTAGAATTTTTTCCTTACAATAACTTAACTTTAAACTCAATGTAAATTTTCATCGCTTTTTAGCTTTCATTTTGTCGAGTATTTTTGACAACAAATACTTTGATATAAGAGATAACAAAATACCGAAGAAACAAGCGCATTTCGAAAACTGATGTCTCTTCAGTGCAGATCAAATCAAAACATGTAGAAATCAATCAAACGAGATACGTGTTAAAGCTGATAGAGAATAAATTACTAATAGGATCTAAAAAGGAAAGCCAGAATCATCTAAAGATAGCTTTGTAAGAGGGAGATACTCCTTAGTTTTGAAGAAAATTTTCTTAAATTTAGAGATATTGCAAGTTTACAAATAAAATCGGTTTTCGGGCCAGCACCGAAAAACTGGCTACTGAATTAGTGAATACCCTCGGGGACTAACAGTTCACCGGGAGAGACATCGGCCCAGTTGTGATTAATAAAAAAAATACCGAATTTATTGTTGATTTAGTTTCTGCATATGCGCATTTCGACAATTTATGTCTCGTCAGTGCAGATCAAATCAAATGAAGTGGAAATCCATATACCAAAATATTGGTGAAAGCTGATAAAGAACAAATTACCAATAGAATCTAAATAGGAAAGCCAAAATCAACCAAGGTCAGAGCTATGCAAGAGGGAGATACTCCTTAGTTCTAAAGAAAATTTCTAAAGGAATGATATTCCGAGTAAAAGCATTACGACAAAACAATGTAACAAGAAACCAATGAACAAAAAACTTAAGAATGGATGACAAGAATTGTAAGAAATAAAGATACTCAGCTGGGTGTGTTATTCTGGAAAATGCTACAAAATGTAGCTCAGACAAAATTATTTCCATATAACGCAGCCGTTCTCTTAACGTACTTCAAATACAATAGTCGTCCTACATTATAAATAACATACCTAGTATTTCATGAATAGATCTGAATAAGATGCCACTGAATATTTGATATATTTTCTCATGAGAGATACCGGTAATGCTTTCACCTTTAGAAATATAAGAAAGAACGGAACGACCATAAGGATCATGACAGATCTGTCGTGCAAAGACCAATTTAAATATATAATCTGTGAGGACCTAAATAGACGTTTTAAACTGTTTCAAACATTGAAATACTTTTATAAAGACGATAGATTAGTGTTGTGTAAAAATGGAACACTTATTTTACCATTTCTAGAAAGATGTGGTGGTGGATGCTTCCACGGGGGAACATGTTCTGCATCAAATCAATGCCAGTGCCTAGATGGTTGGCACGGAAAAAACTGCGAGACAGGTATTTTCAATCATCATATCAAAAATAAGATATTTGTTAAATCCCGACACATTTTTAAACGACAATACCCAAGGAACATTGTTTATTAAAAAGGTTGGTTCTAATAACTTTGCGACTTCAGAGGGAAAACATCTTTTGGGTGCTGGCAGCCATCATAGTTTACGACGGAAAGCAACCAACGCTAATTGATGAAATCCTTTATTACTTTTTCAATAAGTTTTAAATCGTGGAATTATCTAAGTTCATCTTGCTAATTGAAATGTTTATTCAAATGTAGCTTAAATCGTTAGAATTTGACTTTATATCTAACGAACACTCAAAAGTCAATCAGACAGAAAACTGAAAACAAAAGTGAATGCGTTTCAAGCAAGACGTGAAAAATACCAGATATTTGAAACACATCCAAAAATTGAATTTCTGGACAGATTAAACAAGAATAATATTCTAATACAGAGTTTTTAAACGAATTATTCCAACGATTGCAAAGATATTATTTTTCACTTTTAATGAGTATAATATTAAATGGATCGAAAAATAAAATTATTCACCAAAAAGAAAGGATTGTAAAAATTGGGAAAAATCTCATGGGAAATTTCAACATATATATGATTGTAAGAGCACTTTGTCATTTTGTTAATTTATGTTTGTTTACGATCCTTCATCCATGGCATGAAAAGGCACATGGATGTAGCGTTGTTCGACATTTAGAAAAGAATTCCACTCAAACTGGTGCTAGGGGCCGTCTTGAACTTACTTTGAGGTATGAGCAAAGCTCATTGTTGAAAGCCTAATCGTAACCTAAAGATGAAGAATAACAATAAGAGCGTTGTTTCTTGGATATACCTTGTATTTTTAGAGAATTTGTCTCATGTGCATTTCCTCCATATCCTTTCATTGTTCATATGAAGGTAGGATAGAGAAAAAATTCCAATTTTCTTCACAGGAACCTTTTTAAAAGAAGTGTCCTCATTCATTTTTGTATTCATTGAATGCATCCTACGATTGTTGATTGTTGATGAATAAAACAACAATGACTTCTCATCTTGTTCAAAGATTTCACGTCGTGGACCCCAGTATGATTGCGGTCGATTTCAATAGGTTTTTGTTCTGTTCTGTTCTGTTCATACCATACCAGATCTATTGCAATGGATCTTATCTCTTATAGAAAGAGATGGTCGCAAAAAGATCGATTCAAATAGAGACAATAACGGCTTTGGTTTTCGATTGGATCGATTCACGTGTTTAGAAATCAGCTTCTTGTTCAAAGATTTCACGTCATGGACCCCCGTTCGATTGCGATCGATTCCAATAGTTTTTTGTTCTGTTCTGTTCATACCATACCAGATGGATTGCAATGGATATTATTATCTCTTAGAAAGAGATGGTCTCAAAAAGGTCGATTCAAATAGAGACAATTACGGCTTTGGTGCGAACATTTGGGATGGATTGAAGTGCTTAGAAATCAGCAATGGATCCATCGTAAGCGATTCCAAATGAGAAAGTCAAAATCTGATCGAGACCGATTGCAATCGATCGCGCGAATCAATAGCTTTAAATTTAAAAAGGGTTTTAAAAGAAGCTATCTTAATGTTATCACGGACTTACATGTAGGTATAAAACCAAATATTCAACCATTACGCATGTCTCAAAAAATGAAATAAATTATAAGGAATGATATCTTTATGCGTTTATAATAAACGAACCACTCTTGCTTGATGAGTCGCATATATCCCCCGTGATCAGTTTATTTTAATATAAAACCAAAGCAGATTTATATTTTTACTGTCAGTGTTATTGTTATGAACTAATGTAAAGTAAATTTGTTGAGTGCTGTCGGACCGAAGTATTTTAAATTTTATTTTATAAACAAGAAACAACCACTCAAACAAAGAAGATTACGACTACACAACAAACACAGTGGATGACTACACAGCTAATGACGTCTTCGACTACTAAACCACACACAACACAGTCGACCACTATGCAACCAACAATACCGAAGACTACAAAACCGACCAAGCGGACAACGACTACGGACACAACGACTGAACAACCACCGACACAGTCAACAACTGCACAACCAACGACACAGTCAACAACTGCACAACCAACGACACAGTCAACAACTGCACAACCAACGACACAGTCAAAGATAACACAACCACCCACACAGCCAACGAATACGGTCTTTATTACTGAACAACCAACAACGCAACATAATCCAAAAGCAGATGGTAATATAGATAGGCGTTTCATCCTTTAAAGATTGACAGTATTTGCCGAAGTGTAAAAAATCAATATCTTTTCTTTTTTTCTATTCCAAGATATATGCAGTTTAAATCCACAATATTATTCTCTCGATATTTTCTGAAACATGTTGAACTGAAACAATTTAAAACAAACTTTACAGGAATGGACGGTCTTTCTCAAAGATTGCTTATTTCTTTCCAATTCGATTAAAGAATGACCGCCAGCGCGGAACATATTTTTACATTGGTCCTTTGGAAAATCGTATCTTGACCATCGCCTCTGAAACCCCTGGAGCAAATTCAATCAAACTTAACAGGAATATTGTATGGTAGGTGCTTTACAATAATTTCTCATTTCGTTTTGATCCATAACAAATATGGTCGCTAGTGCGGAACATAGTTTTATATTGACCTTAATAGGAAAAACATCATTTTCATTATCTTCTCTGAAACCGTTGAGGCATATTAAATTAAAATATACTGTAAGGACAAAGAGAAAGGGCGTTTACAGAAATTGTTTTGTCATTCTTATTTGACAAAAACATGGTCGCTAGCATGGAACTTTGTTTAACATTGGACCATGTGGCGAAAGCATCTTTTTCACAATGTCCTTTGAAACGACTGATTCAAACCTGAACAGAAATGATGTATGGGAGGTACTTCAAAAAGATGGCTGATTTTGTTTTCATCCAACAAAAATATGGGGGACAACTCAGAACTTAATCTAAAGTTTGACCCTATGGTAAGAACATAATTTTCGTCTACTTCTCTGAAATCACAGAAGCAAATTTAACCAAACTTTACAGGAATATTGTATAGAAGGTCTTTTTCAACGAAAGCGCATTTGTTTCCTATTCAACAAATACATAGCCACCAGCAATGAACATAGTTTAACACTTGCCCTATGGGAAAAATCGTATTTGATTATCTGCTATGAACCCCCAACTTTACAGGAAAGTTGTATAGTAGGTCCTTCACAATCCTGGCTAATTTTGTTAAGATCTGACGAAAAAAAAAAAAAAAAAAAAAATCGACAGGCAGCATAGAACATACCTTGACACTAAACCCTATGTCGAAAGCATCACTTTCATAATCAGCTTTGAAATCACTGAAGCAAATTCAACTAAACTGTACTGCAATGATAAAGGAAACGTCCTTTACAAAGATTTCTCATTTTATTGCCATTCGACAAACCATGTCATCCAGCGTATAATTGCTATTTAGCATTTTGTCAGGTGAACGATGCAGGCTCAGCTTTTGAATCTGTAGTTTGTCATATCGAGGGACTGAACGTAAAACAAAACTATATCTTAGACAAATGCAAAAACAGAGTTCAAATTATTTTTAAAAATTCGATAAATCCAATATATCAAATATAATTTATATATACGATGCCATCGTCCTATTCTAAAGTTTTTGAAGACGTCAAATTGCCTGATTATCTACCTTGTTTGTTATAAGTAAATAATTCCAATTGCTTTTGCAACGTCCAATTTCATAGGTCAACGTCACGAACAACAACGAAGTTATTTTCTCGATAAACGCTTCTTGCCCATTAATACGCTCCGAGGAAAATAGTGCAGTACATGGTGACATCAAATTCAGTGAAAACATTGTTTTAATTTCAAATAATTGGAATTATAAGAAATAAAAGTAATTTTTGAGGAGTTTATGGATGTGTAAACGCGGCCTTTCACTCACAAACTTTACATAAAGTCCTTCCGACATTATTTAGTTTGAGAGTGAGTCGGCCGCGTTTACACATCGATAAACTCCTCCAAAATGACTTTTATTCCTATATTAAGGAAATAACAATAGAAATATAATAAGTCCGTCAATATATGAAATTACGGAAGCGCATATAGGACCTTTCAAAAATAATTTTGAATTCGTTATAACGATTTCTAGAATTTGTTATAACGGATTAATATCGTTATAACAAATTGTTGCATTCGTTATAACAGATTTATAAATTTGTTATAACAAGTTTCATTCGTTATAACGAATTCGAGAATTCGTTTAAACAAATTTTAGAATTTGTAAAAACGAATTTAATTAGTTATTAGAAATTGTTGGATCAGTTATAACCAATTTTAGATTTTTTTATGACAAATTAAATTCGTTATAACAAATTTAAGAAATCAATATAACAAATTCGAGAATTCGTTATAACAAATTGTAGAATTTGTTATGTCGGATTATTTAACTATGGTATGGCAAAGTCACACTAAATCAAGAATTCTGACATTACGTCTAGATGCCGTCTTTCTTGTTCGATTTTCTAGTTTTTCTCGCTGAAATACAACTTATCTCAAACATGATCGAGATGAATAATCTCTTATTGAAAGCCCCTACCCCAACTTGTAGCTTGCATTTGTTGCAAAACCATGAGCCGACTTCATGAAACCTAGTAACTTGCCTTAAACCCTCAATTTTGATTTCCATTGTATGTTTTTCGACCCTGAAATTTCAATGAGATAATTCCTTATTTAACCCGTTCACAACACGAGATGAAATATAGTGTCAATGGTGAATAAAAGGATATGGAGTAAATGCACATGAGACAAAGTCTCTACAAATACATGGTAAAAAACAAGCAAAGGAACAGCGCTTTTATTGTTGTTCTTCATCTTGAAGTCACCATGAAAAACCAAAAACCAAAACCTTAGATTAAGTTTCTGATGGAATTTCACTGTGTAAACCAATTAAATTTCTCAGCTTCACCCAAAGAGAGCTTGGGTCAAGTAAGAAGAATGAATCGATAAGTTTATTCACACGTTTAAATCAATGATAGAACACACCCTTTTTTACTGACATTCAACATTCGACTTCATACTGACCCTAAGTTTATTCCCAATGCAGTAAAAAATTAAACAATGTGGTCCGCAAGTTTAACGAATTAGATTTTCTCAATGATTCCGTTATTAGGTTTAATGAAATCAAATCCCATTTATATCACATTAGTGCATGGATTACTCACTAAAATACAGCTTCTAGGTTTTTTAGGGCAAGAGCTCCAAATCTTGCTCCTTTGCAACGACCGAATTTCAAACGAATCTCAATCTCGAAAATTAGGGTTTTTGGCAAGAAATTAAGTATTTCGAAAGAAAAATATCAGTAGTATTTTGACAAGAAACATCCGGGCCGAATTGATGGGTTTTTGAGCTAAAAACCTATCATTTCGACACAGGGAAACTCCACATCTTGACAAGAGACTAGTTTTCTCAATTTTGCGTGACTTGCTTGCCATAAATTACAACTTTATGAATTCGAAATAACAGATTTTACAATTTGTTATCACAAATTTCAAATATGCTATAACGAATTAAGAAAGTTTTGATTTCAGTCTATCCCATCTGTTATCTACGGAAGCCGAGAATTAAATTCGTTATAACAAATTACTGGATTCGTTGTAACGAATTAAAACAAATTTTGATAGGTCCTATATGGGCTTCCGTAGTTCTCATTTTTCAAACATCCATTAAAAACATTTTTTAGAATTTGTTATAGCGAATTCTACATTTCGTTATAACGAATTCTCGGATTTGTTATAACGAATTAAAGTAAGTGAGAACCGAACCGTCAGTCAAAAGAACGAACAATCCATGGACAAGGGCAACATCGGAAACACTACTACGTCACTAGGACACCACATGAGCACGGGACAAAAACGAAAAAGGAAGACACACATACAGATGAACAATAAGGACCCAATAAAAACAATAGGTGAGATCAGGTTTACCTGAAGAGTATGAACATGTCAACTCCGGTAGTAAAGTCAAATCAAATCCGGTAGAGGAAAAAGGAGAGATCTGTTGACATCCGGGAAACAGATGTCCCAAAGCAAACCACAAGATCGTGATGTCGACAGTAAAACTTCTGTAGTGATGACTTTAAATTTTGGTGCATTCCCTCTCTAAAGTAGTCTATTTGAATACGTTGACCGGTATTAAAAACCTGGTTATAAATTTCTGTAACAAGGTACAGTGGTACATGTATCAATCATTTTTGGAGTGTAAAACAATCATTTGAAGCTCGATAAATTGAATGCTTTTGAATCCTTGAAAGTTTAGAATACTATCTTACCACAAAATCTTATAAAGGAAAAATTCAGACGTCTCATTAATGGGCATTCAAAAATTCGATTGTGAATATATATGTTCTAATTCCTTTAAAACACATTTTAGTAATACAAAACAAAAGAACTCAATTAATTTGACTTGTTTTGATATGATTACACCACTTGAATTTTTACTTGACAAGATATTCATTCGGTTCGGTAACTCTATTTCATGTCATATGAATTCCTATTGGTACCAGTTGTGCACCACTTATAGCGGACCTCTTTTTGTACTGCTACGAATCTCAGTTTATGACCAACATCAGCAAAGACCCATCTAAACATCATTTTATTGAAAAGTTTAACAACACTTTCCGATATTTGTATGATATTTAAACTTTGAATAATGAAGACTCCAATACGTATTATAAGGACATCTACCCTAAAGAACATACTTTGAATAAAGCGAACTCTAATGATCATCATCGCCGTTCTTAGACATCAATTTTAATATTACGAATGGTAAATTGGATACTAAAATTTATGATATAACCAATAGTGTCTATTCGCGCCATCATATGGTGTTTACATATCTCAACTTGTTCGATTTGCTCGAGTATGTAATAAAGTTTGCGATTTTTTATGAACGGAATCTTTTCATAACCGAAACAACTATTACATCAGCGTTTTCGTTATCATAAACTACTTAAGAACTTTACTAAATTTTATCATCGATATAAAGACTTAGTTCATAAATACAATACAACCTGTAAACATCTTATCAAGGCCGATATTTCACATCCCTTATTTTGCGGTAGTGTTTTACATAAGAATAAAAAATACTTTAAATCGCCTAACAAACTTATAAAACCTTTAAATTGTCTAATTCATAAGGGTTGTAATTACGGTATTGTCGTCAAGTCATTACGTATGGCCCTCTGTGGTAGTAACATAAATTTTTTGATAGAGTCTTTGCATCTTAACTAAACACATTCTAAATTTCTAAGATCAGTATTGCAAGGACACGGGTTATGTATTGTGGTATATGCATGACATCATTATGCTGAACTCCTTACGTGGAGGGATCTTGGTGGAAGCTGTATACTGAGGGTATACAACTTTATTTGTCAGTTGGTAATGTGTCTAGACATTCTAAAATCAGTATTGCATGGACTAGGGTTATGTATTCTGGTATATGCATGAAATCATTAGGCGAAACTCCTCACGGGAAGGGATCTTGCTGGAAGTTGTATACTGAGGGTACAAAACTTTATTTGTCAGTTGGTAATGGTTCTGGAGCTATCATGTCAGTTAACTGCTAGTAGTCTTCAATCTGTGATTTCATGTTTATGTCCGTATATTTAGTTTTTTCAGTTTCATTTTCACAATTGACTCAGTCCTGTTGCTGTTGTCATGAATGTTTTTTGTTTTATGACATTAGCTATAGAGGGAAGGTTTGGGCCCAATAAAACTAGTTTAACCCCGCCGCAGCAGGTTTGCGCCTGTCCTAAGTCAGGAAATTTATTAAGCCTTTGTGTGTCTACTAAGTTTACTTTATGTCAATAGGAGTCTTAGATGGTGTCTTGATTACTGTTTATTTGGGGGCCAACTCCGACCTGCCATTAGGTGTGGGGTTTCCTCACAGTTCATTAAATATCTTATGGTGGCTTTGAGTCGTTATTACTCCCCATTGGGTCGTTGTCTGTTTGACACATTCTCCGTTTCCCTTTTTTCTATTTGAAAGCAACCGAGCTCAAGGAAGTCACTGTATTGACCACAAGCCTTTGAGTAGCGAATGAGTTGTGAGAGGTGGTATTTTTGGAATGTTGCTACAAAGAAAAAGGAAGTCGACTATTTCAAAAATGAAATCATTTTACAATTTGTTATATTACGAATTCAAAAATCTGTTATAACGAATTGAATTCGTTATAACAATTTCACCAACCTGTTATAACGAATTCAAAATTAGTTATAACGAATTCAAAGTTCGTTATAACAAAGTCCAGAATTTGTTATAACGAATTCAAAAATATTTTGGAAAGGTCCTATTTGGGCTTCTATATGAAATAGATTAAACGTCGTTTCTTTTAAATAATATGAATATTCAAAGCCGTAAAAATTCAACAGGCTGTCAATTTGTATGATTAGATAATTTTCTTTTACTTTAAAGGATAAATAATTACAGAATTTTTTTTCACTTTGATAAAATTCCCTCATTCAGCTGTGGTATTTGGAACAATGTAAATATTTCAAAAACAACAGCTTTCACTCAGCTTTGTAATGCTTCATAATAATGTTTATTTGGTTACATCTAGATTATTAGAAGATCAAAATCAAATTTGGTTTCATTTGTAACAGTGATTGTACTTTTTGATTAGTGACTTTGTGGAAAGAGCAAAAGCAATGTCACAAAAACTGCTGAGTCAGGGATATGTTCAACCTTTGTTACTTTCGTCCCTTCAGAAATTCTATGGCCGTCACCACGACATCATAGATAGATATGAAATGTCAGTGTCACAAATAAAAACTGACATTTTCAGCTAGATTCGCGTCTTCCCGGATTTGACATTACCGGTTTTGACTTAACCCTGGATTGACCCACTGACAGTGTGACGGGTGCTGTGCACAGAGCAGGACATGCTTACCCTTCCGGAGCACCTGATGTCACTCTTGTTTATTGAGGGTTCACACTGTTAGTGCATGCTTTAGTTTTTTTTTGTGTTGTATAGGTAATGTTCGTGTGTTTAGTGGGCATGTGGTGTCTTTGGTCTTCCGTCTTTTGGTGTTCTTGCGTTTGCCTTGTCTCTGGACTTTGATTTGTGTAATCTTGTGCTTTGTTCCTTTGGTATTCTGCTGCCGTTGTTTTGATTAGTAAGGGTATACGTGAAGTAAGTACCATTTCAGTAATGTCAGTACGAGAATAAGTTGATAAATTAGAAAAATTCATAACAAAAAATTAAGGTGAAAGGGGCAACCGGGGCAATGATTTTTCGATTGCCACTGGAAAACGAAAGAAATAGAAAGGGACAGTGGTTTCTCCATCTACAATTGTTCGCTGCCAGTTTATTCGTATTATAAACTTTCTACCCAAAATAGGCAGACCATTACCCTTTTTACCAGTCCTGTAGGTGGAACCACTTACTAGAGGCTCCAAAGAGTTTGAGATCGCTCACCTGGCTTTAAGTTTCCATGATTTAGAATGCTATAATTTATATTCATATTGAATAAAAAATCAAACCATTAGAGTAGCAAAAAAGGTTCTCTTGACACATTTTAGTCTGCTGGTTTAGTTTTTATGGCAATCAAAACTTCCACTATCTATTGCAACCATAGTAACCAATAAAATTATATAAAATCAGTTTTTTGTAATTTGAACCCCTTTTAGACCCCTTTAAAAATAAATCTGAACAGAGCCCCCCCTCCCCCCCGCTCTTATATCAAGAATACAGACCATTGCATATTAGCCATTAGAAAAGTTTAATTGTATATCATTTTCTCATTTTTAGCCTACCTGGCTATGCCAGGGTGAGCTTTTGCAATCACTTGGCGTCCGTCGTCCGTCGTCCGTCCGTCCGTCCGTCGTATACTTTTTTAAAAAAATCTTCTCCTCTGAAACTACTGGGCCAATTTAATCCAAACTTGGCCTGGATCTTCACCAGGGTATGTAGTTTAAAAAATGTGTTCGGTTAGTTCGAGGACCAAACAACATGGCTGCTGTTACTAAAAATAGAACATAAGGATAAATTGCTGTTTTTGGCAAATAACTCAAAAACCGTTGCAGATATCAGAAATCTGACGGAGTAAAATTGTTCAGAATGACGAGATCTATCAGCCCTGCGATTTTGAACAAAATCAGAAAACCCGTCTCAGAGTTACAGCTATTTTTCCGTAATATTTTCAAAATTTATGCATTTTTTATTTCAAAAACTGTAACAGATAGAAGTGAAGTGAAATTGCAAAAAATGTTCAGCATATCGTATACTCTGAAATTTTGAAGAAAATCCAACTGCCTGTGTTGTAGTTATTGACTCTTTTTCACAAATTTTTTTTTTCAATGCCATATGGTTATGAGTTATTTCCCTTTAAATTCTGTGATCAAATCTTCTTTATTTTACTTTTCTCTTTTAAGTTTAAGAGAAATTCCCTGTTATCACTTTATTAAAAATAATTATTTGTTCCATAATCAAGAGCAAAAAGGTGTTTTTATACAAACTTTGGCATTTTTTTGCAAAAATACTTTCATAAACTATACTTATTTCACAAATTAATAATAATTGTATAATAGTAATAATATGTATATTGTATCATGATATAAAGTCTGCTTGCCCACCATGCAAATGTCTCTTCCAGGTAAATATTGAAATTGCATCTGAGCTTTTATGCCTGCATAACTTTGTAACTGACCTGCATGGCTATGCCATGGTGATCGTCTTGCCATTACTCTGTCAGTGGTCCATCTGTCGTAAACTTTTCATTCAAACATCTTCTTCTCTTCTCTGAAACAGCTTGGGCCAATTGGAACCAAACTTGGGCACAATGGTCCTTAGGTGGCCCCTTTTAAAAAAAATGTCTGGCAAGTACGTATCATATCCAAGATGGCCGCCAGCAGGGAACGTGGTTTGACATTGGACCCTATGGGAAAGCATTCAAAGATCTTCTCTGAAACCACTGCGCCAATTGGAACCAAACATGGTCACAATAGTCCTTCCGTGGTCCCCTTTAAAAATTTTGTCCAGCAAGTCTGCACGTCATCCAAGATGGCCGCCAGCGGGGAACTTTGTCCAAAATTGGACAATCTTGCAAAAATCTTCTCCTCTGAAAATACTGGGCCAATTGGAACCAAACTTAGTCACAATGGTCCTTACGTGGCCCCTTTTTAAAAAATGTGTTCAGCAAGTCCACATCATATCCTAGATGGCCGCCAGGAGGGAACATGTTTTTAACATTGGACCCTATAGGGAAACATATTCAAAGATCTTCTCCTCTGAAGGTACATGGCCAATTGAAATCATACTTAGTCACAATGGTCCTTACTTGCAATTGGTCCCCTTCATAAAATGTGTCTGGCATGTCCGCATAGCATTCAAGATGGCAGTCAGCAGGGAACATTGTTTAACCTTGGACCCCATGGGAAATCATTTAAAGATCTCCTCTGAAAATACTATAAAAGCCCTGTCCTTGATAAACTGGAGTTTTCTATGTATCGTGTGCGTTTTTGTCACATGTACATTCACTCCATATCCTTTCATTTTTCCTATATGCCAACTGGAACCAAAGTGAGGCACACTGATCCTAATATGGTCTTCAAGAAAAGTGACAGTTGGTCTACGCCCCATCAAAAATAGCTGCCTGTGGGGAACATAGTTTAATTTGGGATCATATAACATCAGCAAACTTCAAAATGAGACCCTTAAACAGTCAATAAACAAATTTTAAAATGAGAACCTTAAACGTTGTGATATTGTATCAGCCATGACCCAGGTGAGCGATACAGGCTCTTGAGAGCCTCTTGTTAATTTTAACACCGGTCTGGACTTTCAATCATTTGGACCCCGTCCTTGACATTCAATCACTTGGAGCCTCATCCTGGACTTTCAATCATTTGGGCCCCGTCCTGGACTTTCAATCACTTGGAGTCCCGTCCTGGACTTTCAATCATTTGGACCCCGTTCTGGACTTTCAATCATTTGGAGCCCCTTTTAGATCCACCCTCAATGTACAGCGGTCATATCATAATACATTAGGACCACATAAAAATTGTCACAGGTGGGAAGATACAACTTTCTGGACGTTTTATTCAAATTGTATATACCCTTGTAGTATGCGGAAATTCCCATCCCAAATTGTGTTTTTGAAGAAGGTAGAGAACGGACAAATGTTGATGGAATAAAATAACTGTTGATATTATAGTTGCAACCTTAATTTTGTTGGCAAACTCCTATAATACAATGCAAAACAAAAGAAGTCCAACGACACAAAACTCACTAAAATCCAATAAAATACAAATTTTTACTTATTTTGAAAAAAATGCAATTATGACCAGTTTGACTCCTTATTGCCCCGGAAATGGTAAGAGTCACACCAAATTCTTGTATACTTTTTAAAGCTCACAACAAGAGAAATCTAAACACCATATAGCTCCAAAACAGTAAGCTACACAAAATCCAATGTCACATCAAACGACATCAAAAGAAAAAAAAATGATGAAAAATTATAATTTTTGCCTCTGTGACCCCTTTCTGCTTGGAGACGGTAAGACCTGCCCAAAACCCATTAACATACTACTTACAGCTTACGACAAAAGGAATCAAAAGAAAACAAATCCAACAAAATCGGATGAAAAGTAAAAATTACAATATGTGATAAAGGACTGATTTGGCCCTAAATTTCGGTGAATTTTTGAATATTTTGTTTTATGTTAGTTTGAATGTTAAGATCCCACGAAAAGAAAAATACAAAATTAAGAACCAATGATGTCACAATTGGTATGCTTCTGACGCCATGCTAACACAACTTTTGAACATTTTCATAGAAATGTAAGAATTTTGCACATTTTCGATTAGTTTTCCTTATCGGAAATATGGAGCGCATTCAAGAAGCAATTAGATAATTTACCAACTCGTTAGTACCTCCCATATTAATATTTATGTGGTTCTTTAATGCAATCTATGTTTCCATATACGAAAAAGTAGTCAAAATTTGTCAAAAATGTCAGTTTTCGACAAAATGTGCAAATTGTTCCTTCTGCTGTACTCAAAATCACAGATTACTTCGAGTTAAATTACTGTTGAATGTTAACCTATACCTTTATAACGTTTTAACTAAAAATATTGTAAATTCAAACAAATTTATTTTTAGGCAAAGCAAGGCCCTGTCTGCACCTACCCCTTTTACATATTCTGAAAAATTGCAGTTTTGGCCCCTTTGACCCCTCATATCCCGAAGAAGAAACGCCAAATTTTTTGACATACTACTGAAAGGTTACAACAAGAGGAATGTAAAACATCCATCAAATCGGATGAAAAGTAAAATTTTACATTTTCTGGAAAATTGCAATTTTGGCCCCTTAGATTCCGTATATCTCGGAAACCATGAGAGGTGCACCAAATCCGTTGAATACTTGTCAAAGCTCACAACAAGCGAAATCCAAAAGAATATCCTAAAAAAATCCGATGAAAAAGATTATTTGCATATTTGTAATTGTATATTTGTCATGCACTATGCTAATGCATTGCAAAATCTTCATCAAAATTGGCCTTAAAAACAAATTTGGAGATACGCCCCTTTTGCTCCTATTTTCTTATGAACAGTACATGCACGTGAGATGAAATGCATCGACATACTAGATATTGGAACCTCTGGAATACGCTGAAAAAAACGTCCATATCTGATAAATGATATTTATTAAATGAAAATTATACCTATTTGAGATAAAAAAAGTTATCTTTCTTTGCATATATTAAACCATAGGAAAATGCCTTGTAAAAAAATAAAATGTACGTCTGCGATGCTGCCATCTTGGATTTATGGTTATAACCAATATATTATTTCGTACAGAATGATCATGTTACCATTCCTGATTAAATTAACGTGATATTTTAAACTGTTTTCAAGTTGCAGGATTTTCATGTTTCATGTGAGCTAAAACATATATTGAATGACAAAACTGCCCATATACAGAAAAAAAGCAGGTATCTTTTAGTTTTCTTCATAGGCAATCGCAAAAAAAACCAACAAACAATACATAAGTGCTATAAATTGGTAGTCAAATTACAACACAACGGTGTAAATAAGTACAGAAGGTAAAGTCATTGTCTAGAATTATCTATTTTCTAAACACTCTAAAAGATGGGCGAATAACTAGAAACACAATGTCTGTTATCAAATTATGCGAAGCAACAGTGGATTTTTTCCCCTTTATTCGAAAATGTGAATCCTTTTGCGACGATGCACTTAGTGCAACGACAATATGCCAAAGAAAAAATAATCAAGGGAAGGAATAATAATATAATTGATTGCAAAAATATAGAATTTCATCATCCGATTATATACCTTGTCAAGGAATTAAAGGAGGTGAGATATACCATTGTGTTCAATTCGGTTGATAATGTTATTTTCAAACGGCAGTAGAATACCCAATAAACAAAGGATTTGCAATTACAAAACTCAATGTCGAAAGACATGGCTAAAATAAGAACACAGAACAACAATGACATGAGACGGCTTCGAAACGCAAGAATAAAAAATGAAACATTCAAAACAAAGGCACTTACAGTGTTGGGGTAAGTGAGAACCGAACTGTCAGTCGGAAACAAATAATCCAAGGACAATGGCAAAATTGGAAAAAAAAAGAAAAAAAAAGACATAACATGAGCACGGCACACAAAAGAAAAATGAAGACACACACACCGACCCAACAAAAAGAACTATGGGGGATATCAGGTGTACCGGTAGAGTAAGCATCTCCTGCTTCTTATAAGACACCCACTGTGTTGAACATGTCCAATCCGGAAGTACAGTCAAATCCGGTAGAGGAAAGAACAATCTTAAGCTTTTAAAGGTAAATTCTGTTGTCATCTGACAAACAGATATCCCATAGCTGTCCACAAGATCTTGAAGTCGACCATAAAACTTCTAGAGGGATTACTTCAAGTTATGGGTAACATAACTTTGTTTAATTAGCCTAATTGTGAGCAACCAGGCTCTATCAATGAAATCAATGTATCGACCACAGGTCGTTGAGTACCGAATTAGTTGGGATATTTAAACTCAAAATGCCGACATTGCTGAATTGTTGCTACAAGGAAAAGAGAAGTTGACTATTGGAAAAGTGAAGTAATCGCATTTGTCATACAGCTAAGTCTGAAAAATGGAATAAAAAAGATAACAGGAAACACCTACAATGG